>VDFB02067207.1:0-129430 GCA_007258455.2 Sequoia sempervirens
GGGAAGTTCTTTAACCTTTTCACTATTTTTATTTAATCAAAATATATTATAAATTAGGAAGTTCTTTAATTTGTATTTCAGTTTGGACTTCAAAAATGTGTATATTGAACTTTTCATCAATGTTCATACTTAAAAATCTTTCTGATCTTTTCTTAGCAGTTGATGGGAAGTATGCATATGGTTAATGCCTTCATTCTCCTCATTGATGCTACTCTCAACAGTATGCTATGTCTCCATTGAATGGAGTTCTTTTTAATCACAGTTCTGTTAAATATAAAAAGAATATGGTCAAAGCGTATTATAAAATTTAACTATGTTTTTCCTTTAAATTAGCTTATATAACCAACACATTTTATTTGTTTTTGAATTACAAAGATCTTCCAACTATCCAATTAAGTTTCTTTTAAAGATATACATTTTTTAATTAATTTTACTTTGGTATAGGTCTGATGTTCTAGTTCGTTGGATAGATTGGGAAAGAGGCTCCAAAAGAACAACTCTTGCAAGGTTGGGTCCATAGATTCATTAGAAGTCTCCCACAGATTGTATTCATCAATATTTCCAACCCTATTTGAAACCAATCCTCTTGGATTCGTTGAACAAGGATTCATATCCATATGAATGCTGGATTTATTTTCCATCACAGAAAATGTAGAGCTCCCACCTTAATTTGTTCAACAAATTTCCACCCATTTTACTCTAATATAAATTGCATAACTGATATTTGTAGCAAATATTATCTTTTAATTTAAATCTATCACACTCTCTTCTTTGATGCATCATGAGTAACAGTTTTTGCTTATGATTTACTAATGTACCATTTAAAATTTCCCATTACAAGTACTTCAATTTTTATACAATTTCCCATTACAAGTAACAATTTTTGTTTGTGCTTTATTAATTTTAAGGAGATCCAAATATTCTTTTATACAACGTGGACTTTTAGTAACTAAAGCTTTCAGATTCATTTTAACCACAATTGACACAAAATAAATTAATATAAACTAATATGTCTTCAGCATACCCATTGGACATGAAGGTGCGATTGCTAGTATAAATAGGAGCATGCTAAATAATAACCAATATGGAGGGACAATTACGAGAACATACAGTTTGAGGTCAAAAGTGATAATGTGTGCAGCTAACCCTGTTCGCCAAATTCACTGCTGCAAAATCAGCAACACTGCTATTCACATCCACTGTTCACATTCCATTCCACCACAACAAATAACTCGTAAGCACTTTGATGTGCAAGCACATTGAAAAGAAAAATAGGAAGCACTAATTGTCTTATTGCTTGACACCTTTGTCGTTGCAGGCTTTGAAATTCCACCTAAAATCCTACACGTACCCTTCCACATAGACCACGTGTATGCAGTTCTCAAAAGCAGTCCTCATCCCCCATTTTGTAGAGCCCTTAGCCCCCCTCCCCCGCACTTGTCATCCAATTTATTCAAACCCTTAATTGCAGCTCTTCGGACACGTCATACGATGACAATCTATCCCTTGTAATCTTCTATATCACATCCACTCATCAAGATTTTTTCTATTTAAAATAGTGCGTTCCTTTTATGATTCGAAGTCATACACTAAAATTTCCTCTGGGTGTCTTGTTTCAAGTTACTAAAGTTTTCTCGCCGGTATTAATTTGCTGGATAGATTGTAGTGTTGTAATTTTTACCACCTAAAAGTTGATGATCATAAAAACCTGTTTTTAGGAGTGATGTGGCAGTTACACTCCTTGTTGTATTATTACTAACAGTGAATGTGGTACTTGTTTTACCATTTTCAGTTTGAATAAAACCTCTTTCTCAAATTCTAGATGTTTACTTGCGGATTGACTTTAGTTCAAAATCTTGTAGATGTTGTTTTAATAGTACTATCATTGCTTAAGAATTATACATTCTACAAATATTACAATAATGAGAGAATAAGTATTTATGAGGTTCTTCTTTTTCTTCGTATGCAATGCCTGTAGCATTGCTGGCATGGCGTTACTAGTGAATAAGTACTTACGAGATTCTTCTTTTCCTTCGTATGCAAGGCCTGAAACATACTTTATTTGGATCTAATTTACTAAGTAAACAACGTAGTACCAAATGATGGTGTTGTGGTGTAGTTGGTTATCACGTCACTATGTTATATGACATACTTTTGAGATCCAATTATTTTTTAAATGTGTTGCTCTAATATATTAGATACATAATAAAATATATCCAAACAATTTTTTCGGTGTATCACATTGCACACCAAAAGTGCAATAGCTAGTTATATTATTTCTTAAATTTGTGCATAAACTTCAATAGTTGTATAATAATATGATCATAAGAAGTATTTCTCTTAGTATTTAATATCATGTTAAATATCTTGTTAAATTTCATGTGAATTTCAAAAGTTACATCATTTTCAAAGCTTTAACTCCTTAACAAAAGTGGAGGAAAGGATCTTAGTTAGATATTATAGTAATGGATTAAATATTTTCTTTAAGATGTAAGTTATACATTGAAATTGTTAGATCATTTTTCATACAGGCTTCGATGCACGATTGTTTTCTAGTGTCTTCCTTTCTATGATTGAAATCATGATATCATAGATGTGGATATGTCATGCTTCACAAATCCATTACTCCATCCAATTTTTCATTTCTAGTTTTCCTTGTGTTGGGACAGGTATTCTTCTTTTAGGAAGAATTCCATGGAAGTGAATCACATCATGGTATGGTGGAAATGTTCTCCAACAATTTTCTCACCCTTGATTTGGTTGAAGGAGTTGAATACCGAAAGAATCTAGTCAGGAAGGTCCTTTTTATGGTTCATTGTGTAATCTTATTTTCAACCATGTGGTCTAGAATTGTATTGAGTATGTTCCATTATGTATTGCCATGTTATCAACATATGTACTCTAAACTTTATGAAATAATGTAATTCCTTGTCTCTTTTCTTGGACACGCTACATCTCTCATGTTTGATTATGTGGAATATGTGTAATTTTTTAAATTTGATTTGTGTAGATGTTACAAAATTTGAATAACCATCATGAAAAAAGTTTCCTTCTTATTAATTTCAAATTTTATCTTATTTCCTTACATTATCATTTAACTCTTTATAAGAATTGAAGTTAAAATTACAATAAATGTATTTATTTCTGTTTTAAAAATAATGGATTATACCTATTTGTTTCTTAGTTAAATTGAAAATGATCATAGATTTATCAAATTGTTACTAAATGTAATCATTACATAAATATTAAAACAATAATTATCCACATCTAAATATTTTGTAAACTATTTTTCTACAAGATAGTTAATTTAAAAATATATAGTTGTATACTACTACATAATAAATTTTATCTTAATTAAAAATATTGATATAAGAATTATACCAACCTAAATCATTTTATCATATAAAATTATTGACTTAGATAGGCCAAAATCAATTCTTTAAACCTTTTTTCTTAACATCATTTACTTATCTATAATACGCATTATTCAATAAGAACATTAAAACTTAGACATTGTCACTTATTCATATGTGTTATTTATATAAACTATCCATGTAATTTGTCAGCATGACAATTAAATTTATAATCAAGATCAAACATACCAAAGCATAACATAAGATATTGATATATCTATTTTTAGATAACTTTCTTAATGTTTTAATAGTTTTATTAAACTATACAAGAAAAAAATACTATATAAAATAATGAAGAAAATAATAATTTAATTTTTTTCATAATCAATATTATGTATCTATCTAACATATTTCATAAAATAAGTTTCCTTTAACTAGACCTCTCTTAAACTAAATTATCCTAAGACATTAAAATTTCATAAAGCATGTGTTTTTTTAACATAATTTTTAAAAGTGGACCTACAATCTTCATATGTATATTATGAGGTTTTTCTTCAAATATGACAACATACATTTTAGATAGTTAAGTATTTCATCATACTTATCCTTGGTTTCTTATAGTTTACAAATCTCCTCCAAAATAGTCTATTGTGATTGATTTAGATTTACATCATTGATTGATTGAATGAATTTTTCATGATTAATCTTATGATGGGTTAGAGAAGTATTAAGATTTATTACCTACAAGAAAAACTACTATAAAGTATTATGTTAAAGAGTAATTTTCTTTTCCAAGATACAAGATATACCCCCCTACAACTTAATAATTGAAGAAAAATACAATCTATAATACTAAGCAATAGGAAAGCATCGTAGTAGTAGGAAAGCATCATAGTAGTAGACACGGAGTGAGGGAATAGGTCTTTGATTTTAGGGAGACTAATCTTAGAAGCAACATCCTCTTCCTCAAACATCATTTATTTACCTTTTTGTTGATCATTGTTTTCAATACTAAACAAACCATTCCCCTTATAATCTATCCTAACAGAGGTCATCCCTCCCACACCCACAAGAAAGGATATAACTTTCCTTCTATTGTCACTTTGTACATAGCTTCTACTCTCATCATAGTGTTTGGGAGGAGGGATAATTCAAACTAAGAGCTTGAGAGATCAAAGACAATGGATTGATGAAGAAGGTAGAAAAATATATCACAATACACTTTCAAAATTGAATATTATAAAATTATTAAAAAACATAAAACTCACTAATTTATTATGACATAATACTGTAATATATTTTACCATAGTTAAAAGTAAAATATTACAACTAAATACGATAATTAAAACATATTTATGTTCTTTCTATCACTAAAGAAAACATCGAGCGCTTTCAACCTATGTTTCCAATAAAAATAGATTAAAGCTCTACAAGCGTGCAATTATGAATTGTACAAGATTATGAAACATAGATTTAAAACTATTTACTGAAAAACAAAATTTATATATAGGGGAGAGGGGCCCATAATGGAGTAGGGTCTAATAGTGGGGATAGAAGTAGTTCTCAGTGGGCCCCATAATGAAGCATTTTAATATCCAATTCCAAAACACTTTTATCCATAAAGTACATAAAGTGACAAATCATGTGATGCCACATCAGCGCACCAATAAAACATGACTTAGTGCATCACTATCGGTCTCACTTTTTTGGGGGGCCTTTTTGGATACCTCAACAAAAAGCATGCTGATGTGGCATCATATTTGATGATGTGACCCTATAAAACAAAATGTAGAAGCACATGAGTTGCCAAAGAAACTGTTATACAGAATTGGGAGCGATTTGAAATTTCTAAGTAAGATTTTGAGAAACGCAAAGTTAGGGTGCTCCACTATGAGCCCCTCTCCCCTAGCACAAGTTCTTATTATTAAAAGATATTTAACTCTACGATACCATCTGTGATTCGCTTTTCTGATTCCTCTATCAAAGTTTATAGCTCTACTTTTGCTAATGAGCCCATTTAACTATTTTTAATGGAGTAGCAGAAAAAAAAAAAGTCGTGCTATCCAATTCCTAAAGTCTACCAGAGCCCACAACGAGTTCGGCGACATTATTACGTTTACATTTTATATGCAACTTCTATCCAAGTCACAAATGCCTGTGCAGCTATGCCAAATATAGTAACATGTTGTCGGCTAAAGACGATACCCACACTTTATTCCCGTTCCGAACGGTAACGTCACTGGTATAAGTAACTCCAATGATTCAATCTCTCTCTTCTTTACTCATTTTGTATATAAAAGTTTTGGATGATGATGTCCACCTGGCTAAAACCATTGAAATATGCCGGAGTGATATGAGACGTGCTCGATGTGTTTACTCTGTCGGTAAAGACGAGCGTAGTGTACAGCACAAACATGTAGGTCCACAATGGTTTCTTATACAAATGTTAATATTTGATCATGCCATATTCTATAAGTAAAGATTATGAGTCACACAATAAAATATGAGTCAAGATTATGAGTCATATAATATGGGTATTATCATATTACATAAGTCAATAAGTTTCTAGAATATGCAATATTTTATTACTTATTTCAGGAACTCTTTAGAAAGAGCAAGTCAGTAGGAGAAATCTATAGATGATAGTCTTATTTAAAAATTGGGGAAAAGGAATAAAGAAAGCATCCATGCTATAACATTTTTTATCAATAGAAAATGACCTTTTGTGAATATATTTTCTTGTTAGTGTATGCATGTTTTGTTATAAATATGTTTGAGAATTTAAGATTTTCTTTTGTTATTCCATGTGATATTGGGTTTCTAATAGTTTCATAAAATTAGTAATGGAGCAGATCAATCAATCAGACAAGTTGTTAAGAAAAGAAGTTGATTTGTAGTAGACATTATGATTAGCAATCTCATACAGCTATAATATTTAAAGTCTAATGGCAAGAATTATGAATGTTGAAGTACAAAGATCATGATTATAGTTGCATCAAAAAAAACATTAGGAGTTGATAGAAAATACATATTCCAAACCTCAAAAATAGCAAGAGTATAATGCTTTCACTCAATCTTAGAAGGATTTATTAGAGGAAAATATCAATGATAAAATTATTAAATTCTTCATAACACAACAATTGTTGAGTCTATTTTTCCAAGAACTAAAAAGAGTATTTCAAAGAAAGAATTGGTGACAATAAAAATTAATATCAAGGTACTAGAAAACTGAAGTTTGTGAGGATATAAATGCTTATAAGGATGTTTGGAAAATTCTAAATGAGATAATTTGAATCCATAATTCATTTCTTTCCTCATGCAAGGACTATTATTGATGAAATTATAATAAATAATAAATTCTTGATATTCAAATAATAGTAGAGAAGATATTAAGAAGTCTAATAATAAGGTTTGAACCCATTATTGTTGTTATTAAATATTGAAAAGGATTTTTCATAATTATATTTTAAATAATTAATGTGTTCCATCTTGAACTAGTTAGCCAACTTCTCCTTAGAGTACATATTCAAATCACAACTATTATTCAAGGATAATGATAAAACATGATACTTAGAACAAGAAATATATCTCTATTCTTTGAAAGATGAATAGAAATAAATATAGGTAGAGGAGGAAGAGGATTTTCAAGAGACATAACTAATAAGAACAATAGAGGAGGAAGGAGTAATCACATTTATTGTGAAGTAAATAGAAGAGGATGAATAATTAGCTATACACAAGGAAACAACCACAGTTGTGATAAATCAAGTATCTAATACCATTATTACAAAAAGGTATTGTCATGATAGTTATGAATGTAGGAAAAAGATGTATGATTTTAGTAAGAAAACTGTAAATATTTTTCAAAATAACATTGGTGCTAAATAATGTATGTGGACACCAGAAATTGATGCTTCACTTCCTTGTCCACAAAATGGATACAAGGAAAGGGATCCAATTTCACGATATTCACATTTAATAATACCTTAGATATCTCAACCCAATGAAGGATATGAGAGATATGACTGTAAAATATCTTTGGACATGAATGGAGACAAGAAATGAGTTCACCACCAAGTCTAAAATTAGAAAATACAATTTTTTTGAAAACACAGTGTGATATGCAAACTAATATTAAATGACCTAAGAATGCAAGTAAAATGTAACAAAAAGCCATAAAACTAGAAATGTGCACATGGAAACTTGTTGGAGATGTAATGGAGATTTGGAATCCTGAAAAATTCATTGTTGATGTCAACTAGGAATCATACGCCAAGCTGGGCGAATTAGTCCAGTTTTGGGAAGACTATGCTGTTGGTGTGAATAAGTCTTGTACCTAGTTTATTCCTTTACTAGGGACTTAGGGGACTTAATTCACATGTTAATTTTACTTAGGATATTAGTTGTCATATCTAGATAAGTATTAGTTGTCTTATCTAGAATTTCCACTTTCCTAGGTAGTTATGAGTTAGTTGTCTCATGTGATAGGATTAAGACACTTGTCATGATCTTGTCTTATCCTATCTCTCATCCTTGCCTTTATAAGCAAGGAATCTCTAGCATATTTTTTAATAGATTGCTTAATAGCATTATATAGTATTGCATTGATCATATTGTATCATATTGCAATCTTTGTTTGGTGGAATAGCATCTTCCATTGTTGCTTCTCTCTATCTCTTATGGAGGTTCTTTGGCGTTGCAGATTGAAGATCTTGGGTTGTTAACCCCAACGTGGTATCAGAGCTTTGAATCTGGCAAGCCCCTTCCAATTCTTTATTAGAGAGTTTCCATCAATTTCTATTGTCATTTTTTGAGTTCTTGTATCCTATATTGCATGCTTGCATATTGGTGAGATCTGGTGATTGCAGCGCTTTTGGCTATAGAGGCAGCATTTTAGGCTGCCCATTGCATCCAAGAGGCTCAAAAAAGTTAGATCTGACTTTTGTTTCACTCAATTTCGTCACCATTTGCAACTTTGGCAAAGAAGGGTTTCAAGCTCAGATCTGGTGAACAACTTTTTACAGGAGCACTTTGAGCCAAAATTAAGTCTTCCATTCTGTCCGGGTAGCTATTTCCAAGTTTTTTGATATATAATTTGCCTATATTTGGCAAAAGTTATCTTTGGAGCAAAATTTTTTAGCAGAGGTGGCCGTACGGCCCCCCTACGCAGGTACGCGTGTCGTTAGAAAATTTTTCAAAAAAAAAATATTTATTTTAATTTTCGTCGGCGTTTTATTTTATTTTTTAAATTAAAAAAAATATATATATATATTTTTAAAGCGCTTTTCAGCTATCAACTTTTATTAACACTTGTTACTGTTAAATGTGGACATTTATTGCCATCGCGACTAGCCGCCTCGCCGACATTACCGCTATCCGTCGGCCACTGCATCACCGCCAGACCGCCAGCAATCTATAAACCGCCGCAATTTTTTTTTAATTAGCTCAAACCCTGGTCACGTGGGTGACCTACTGCCAGCCCCCGAGGGATAATTTTTTTTGCTCCTGTTTAGTGTTTGAGGTGCCTATTATAGGCATTTTTTTCATTTTTGCATAACTTTTCGCCACGAAGTTGGATTTTTGCAAACGAGATATCGTCGGAAAGCTGGTTCAACGTACTTCACAGTGGTGCAGGTTATTTTTCTAGATTTTTCCATTTTTTTCCAGATTTTTCAGCTTGAAGGTACAAGTGCATTTATTGCTTGTTCTTGATGTAACTTTTGCCAACGAAGTCAAAATTTGGCAAACTTTTTTTGAAATTGATCAGAAAATCGTAAGGAATCTATTTGTAACCTCTGTTTTCAGCGTGGACAAGCCCTTTTTTCTAAAAATTGTAAAAATCACCGTGTGTTATAAATGGTTGATTTGAGCTGGTCACTTTTAAAAATTGCAAGATTTGTTCATTGTAATTTGCTGGGGGGGTTGCAAAATCAGTTTTAATACATTCTAGGGGGGTGAAAGGCACAATTTAAGTGCCACATTATTCTATTCTTTTGGTGTTCATGGCGGATCTAAGGAAAATTGATCCACTCACTCCACACAATTATCATACATGGAAGCTAAAAATGACTCAATTGTTACAATCTAAGGGTCTATGGCCAATGTTAGATGTAGAACAACTTGAATTTACAAGGGATTATGAAAATTTTGTCCATAGATGTAAAATGGATGAAGCAAAAGGGCTCATTGGCTTACATGTATCTGATAATCTGTTGTTTCATATTTCAGAGTGCAAAACACCTAAGAATGTTTGGGACAAACTTGAAGAATTGTATGGTAAAATAAATCATTTCAGAACCTTGCAACTTCAAGCAGAACTTCAATCCCTCTCTCCAGATGCATTTCCTTCAATTCAGGATTTTCTTGCACAATTCAAGATGATTTTGTCACAGTTGAAAGGATGTGGACATGATGTATCTAGTGATGAATGTATCTTCTTGATTCTGTCTAAGTTAAAGGGCCCTTATCAAGTGTTTTCTTCTACTTTCTATTCAACTATGGATGCAATGGGGAAAGATTACAAAATGCCTACATTTGAGTTGTTTTGTGAGCGTCTTACTAGGGAGGAGGCCAAGTTAATTCAGTTGGATGCCTTACCTAATTCTAAGAATCATGCTCTAATGGCTCAATCATCCAAGGGTAAAGGAAATAAGAAGAAGCCCAAAGCAGAATCATCTTCTGGTAGTGAGAATCCCTCCAAACCGAAGCCAAAGAACAATCAAAAGTCCACTCAATCTCCTTCTTCTTCTACCTCTGGAGATTCTTCTTCCAAGTCCAAGAAAAAGAAAGGAGATCCTTGTTCATTTTGTGGCAAAACTAGGCATGATGCATCTCATTGCTTTAAGAGATTAGAGGCCTTAGAGGAAGCCACGAAGAAGCACAATATTTCAGTGGCTAAGCCTTCTTCCATGGGCAAAGGGCAAGCTCTTTCTGCACGAGCTATGCATTCACCTTCAGATAGTTGGATTCTTGATTCAGGTGCCTCACATCACATGACAAATTCACGAGATCTTCTTGATTCCATAGTTCATACTTCTACTTCTCAGATTGCAGTTGGGAACTCTTCACAGATTCCAGTTTTGGGGACAGGCTCCGTTCAGATGCTAGATGGGTGCATTGAGGATGTTTTACTTGTTCCTGATATTTCAGCGAATCTTCTTTCCATATATCAGATTTGTCATTCTGGAGATGGGAAGTTAGTTGAGTTTTCTCCACAAAATGTGACTATTAGATAGTTGCAAGATCCTGAGAAGGTTGTCGCAACAGGGGTAGTTGATCATGAGAATCATTTGTATCGATTTGATGGATTTGAGTCTTCATTAGGTTCATGTTTTGTTGCTCATGCTGATTCAATGAGCAAGCTTTGGCATGAGAGATTTGGGCACTTGAATTATAGATATCTTCAGCAAATGAAAACACATAACTTAGTGGTTGGTCTTCCAAAGATCACTTGCACAGATGGTGTTTGTCAAGGATGTGTTCTTGGCAAGCAACATCAAGATCCTTTTCCTAAGGGTCATGCTACACGTGCAACCACACCCCTTGAGTTGGTCCATAGTGATCTTATGTCATTTCCAACTCCTCCTTTTTCAGGGGCCAAGTATGTGCTAACATTCATTGATGATTTTTCCCGCCGGACATGGGTCTATTTTCTGAAGCTCAAGAGTGAAGTCCTCACCAACTTCAAGACCTTTAAAACATTTGTGGAGAAGCAGTCAGGTTTTTCTCTTCGAAATATACGCACAGATAATGGGGGGGAGTATGTCAATCAGGCATTTTAGGATTTGTGTAGTGCGCATGGTATTCTTCATCAGCACACAGTTCCTTACACTCCTTAGCAGAATGGTGTGGCAGAGAGAAAGAACAGGACTCTCAGGGAAATGGCCAATTGTATGATTCAGTCTAGGTCCATGGCTCCCACTTTTTGGGCCGAAGCTATCAATTGTGCCAACTATATTCAGAATCGTATGCCCCACAAGGCAGTGCAAAATATGACCCCTGAGGAGGATTGGTCTCATCGCAAGCCTAATGTATCCTTCTTCAAAGTATTCAGTAGTGAGGCTTGGGCATTCATTCTGAATGGTCGGCGTAAATCCATGGAGAAGAAGAGTCAGTGTTACATCTTTTTTGGCTATTGTGAGGATGTGAAGGCATACAAATTGTTTGATCCTGACACACGAGAGGTTCATTTCCAACGCGATGTTCAGTTTTCTGAGACCTTCACCTAGCTAGATCCTCCTTCAACTTCTTCTTCATCACAACCTACTCAATCTTCTTCAGTTGATGATACTTTGCTACTTGAGGAAGACTTTGATGATGGTCTTGATGAACCTCCTCCTCACTCACCCACTAGGCCATGATGGGCTCAAGTTACTCTTGAGGAGGCTGGTCCTCTTGTTGGTGATCCCACAGACACTTGCCGCACTCGTTCTCAGACTTCTGGAATTAGTCTTTTGAGTCATGCAGTTTCAGATGATCCTCAGAAGTTTTCAGATGCTTCGAGTCTTCCAGAGTGGGATAGTGCTATGGATGATGAGTATCCTTCATTGATGAAGAATCATACTTGGGATCTTGTGCCTCTTCCTAAGGGAATAAATTTGGTTCGATGCAAGTGGGTGTATCATACCAAGTATGCAGCAGATGGTTCCATTGACAAGTACAAGGCTCGTCTTGTTGCAAAGGGGTTTTCTCAGGTTGAAGGGATTGACTATTCCGAGACCTTTGCTCCTATTGCCAAGATGGATTCTATTCGCCTTGTCCTTGCTATAGCTACATCACAGGGATGGTCAGTATATCAGATGGATGTGAAGAGTGCTTTCTTTCATGGGGATCTTCATGAGGAGATCTATATGGAGCAGCCATTAGGTTTTGTGCAAGACTCTTCACTAGTTTGCAGGCTTCAACGTTCATTGTATGGTCTCAAACAAGCCCCTAGGGCTTGGTATGAGAAGATGGATAGTTTCTTGCTTGCTTCCGGCTATACTCGTTGCCATTCCGATCCCACAGTTTATACACAGACATAGAGAGGATCTACTTATACTTGTGCTCTATGTGAATGATTTGATTCTCACAAGAAGTTCTACTTCCATGATTCAGATTACACAGCGAGCATTGATGGAGCGATTTGATATGACCAACCTTGGTCTTTTGCATTACTTCCTTGGTCTTCAGATTCATCAAACTTCTGAGGGGATCTTCATTTTCCAGTAGAAGTATGCTCTTGATTTGCTTCAGAGATTTGGCATGGCTGATTGCAAGCCTACCCCTACTCCATTCCAGTTAGGTGTTGTACTATCTTCCATTTGCACTACTCCTACAGTTGATCCTACCTTGTATCGGTAGTTGGTTGGCAGTATTTTGTACTTGACACATAGTCATCCTGATATTTCCTTTGCAGTTGGACTTGTCTCTCACTTCTCACAGGAGCCTCATGAGAGTCATTGGAAAGCTGCCAAGCGTATCTTGAGATACATTCAGGGCACTACTCATTTTGGCATTCACTATACTTCAGGTGCATCTTAGATTGTGGGCTTCACTGACTCAGATTGGGCCGGTGATGTCAATGATCGGAAGTCTACTTCTGGCTTTGTCTTTTTCCTTGGTTCTGGTCTGATTGCATGGTCATGTAAGAAGCAAACTGCTATTGCATTATCATCGACAGAGGCTGAGTATCAAGGTGCCGTGTTGGCTAGTCAGGAGGTTTTGTGGCTTCGTCAGTTGATGACTGAGTTTGGATTCCATTCCACTCATCCCACTACTCTTTGGTGTGACAATCAGAGTGCCATTCATATTTCATGCAACCCAGTGGAGCATCAGTGGACTAAGCATATTGAGATCCACATGCACTTTATCAGGCAGCTCATCTAGGATGGTGTTCTCAGCTTGGAGTATTTGCCTACAGATCAGCAGGTTGCAGACATCTTCACTAAACCTTTGGCATCGCCTCATTATCTTTAGTTGTGATCGATGCTTGGGGTAAAGGAAGTTGTCCTTGGGGGGTCTTGAGGAGTCCTCCTTCCTTCATTAGTTTTCCTTGTTGGCTTCACTGACTCAGATTGGGCCGGTGATGTCAATGATCAGAAGTCTACTTCTGGCTTTGTCTTTTTCCTTGGTTCTAGTCTGATTGCATGGTCATGCAAGAAGCAAACTGCTATTGCATTATCATCGATAGAGGCTGAGTATCGAGGTGTTGTGTTGGCTAGTCAGGAGGTTTTGTGGCTTCGTCAGTTGATGACTGAGTTCAGATTCCCTTCCACTCAGCCCACTACTCTTTGGTGTGACAATCAGAGTGCCATTCATATTTCATGCAACCCAGTGGAGCATCAGTGGACTAAGCATATTGAGATCCACATGCACTTTATTAGGCAGCTCATCTAGGATGGTGTTCTCAGCTTGGAGTATTTGCCTACAGATCAGCAGGTTGCAGACATCTTCACTAAACCTTTGGCATCGCCTCGTTATCTTCAGTTGTGATTGATGCTTGGGGTGAAGGAAGTTGTCCTTGGGGGGTCTTGAGGAGTCCTTCCTTCATTAGTTTTCCTTGTTTCTTTCTCTCTTTTGGAGAGGAGTTTTCTTCCACAGGGTTTTTCTCCTTTTCTCCGCTTGTGAGAGTTTTTTGTTTTGTACATGGGTACCTCATCAGGCCTAGTTGCCGGGACCCATATTTTGCATGTTTGCATTGGTTTGTACCTCCCTAAGTTGCACTTCAGGGGGGGTGTTGGTGTGAATAAGTCTTTTACCTAGTTTATTCCTTTACTAGGGACTTAGGGGACTTAATTCACATGTTAAGTTTACTTAGGATATTAGTTGTCATATCTAGATAAGTATTAGTTGTCTTATCTAGAATTTCCACTTTCCTAGGTAGTTATGAGTTAGTTGTCTCATGTGATATGATTAAGACACTTGTCATGATCTTGTCTTATCCTATCTCTCATCCTTGCCTTTATAAGCAAGGCATCTCTAGCATATTTGTTAATAGATTGCTTAATAGCATTGTATAGTATTGCATTGATCATATTGTATCATATTGCAATCCTTGTTTAGTGGAATAGCATCTTCCATTGTTGCTTCTCTCTATCTCTTGTGGAGGTTCTTTGGCGTTGCAGATTGAAGATCTTGGGTTGTTAACCCCAACATATGCTAGAACAGGTTTCAGACAAATGGGTATTTAGATCTAAAAAATTCCTATTTAGGCCAAGGAAGTAGGACTCGTTCACCAATAGTGGCGAATCAGTCCGCCTCTAGATTTCTAGAAATTCTAAACAAGAAACTGTAGCCCTCAGTCTGCCTATTTTCTCCTAATTTAGATCTGGGTCCGAAATTGTAGAATTTAGCCTGTAGATCTTCTCCAAGCTTCTCTTAATACTTTGACAACTTTGACTTTCTTTGATCACTTTTCCAATCTCAACTTCTTAGTAAATCTGCAACCTATCCTTGCAAATCACACACAAGAAGAAGGAAAAATGTTATGGGGTTAGTGAATAGGGGTTTGCCTTGGTCAAAGCCCTTGTTGGTAAGTAAACCCTTGAAATGAAATGAAATAGAATGGAGAATGATGAATGAACAAATAATGATGTTGCAACTCACCTAACCCTAGTAGATAAGGTGATGCAAACATGTAAGTGTTGGTTCCAATGGATGGGGACTTGGAATCTAGCTTGATGTTAATGGATCTCAAATTTAATGCTTGCTTGAATCACACAATCCTACATCACAAATGTTAGCTCTAAAACAAAATGATGCAAAAAATATTTGACATGATGAATGACAATTAAAAATGCTCTTGATTTCTTGATAATTTTCCCTTGAAATGCCTTGAATGCTCTTGTGAACTCTTGAATTGCTTGATCAAACTTGCTAGGTATGAAAATGAGGGAAAAAAGCTTGTATTTATACTCAATTATGCAATTATTCCCAAAATTATAACATCACAGGCCGACCTTAGATCTTGGAGAATAAAAACCCACCATAATTTTGAATTAAATTTTAATTTTGAGCTAAAGGTGACTCATTCGGCACCCTGGGTGAATGGGTCCCACCTAAGGGGACTCATTCACCCATAATGGCGAATGAGTCCCACCTTAGGAATTTAAGGTGGGTTTCAGGATTTTGATGTTCTAAATGATGTTTTTATTATGATTATTCTCAAAAATACACATAAATAAGGCTTGTGTAAAGGATTATTAATGACAAACCTAGAAAAGTGTGAAAGTGTGCTACAACGCTTTATAACACTTTGAAATAAGGCTTGGTAAATGATGAAAAGAGGTTATTTAGGTGAAATACATTAACAAGACCCTAGAAAAGGGTGAAAGTATGTTACAACAGTTAAGTAAGGTACCACTTGAATTATTTTAGTTCACAAGGGCCCAAGACCTAATGTGAATGTGTTGTCCACATTACAACATTAAATCACATAAAATTTAAACCAAAATCACAAGGAGAGACCAAACAAGATAGAAAAAGTAGAAGGGTTACTTTTTCAGTGTCCAGAATGTATAAAAGGATTTTGGTATTTATATTGTGCTTGTAGTAATTATATAACTAGAAATAGAGAGATTTCTCTTTAAGAATTAATGAATTAGATCAATCTAAATTAAAACTAGGAAATAATAAGATAGTAGTTGAAATGGATGAAGGGAGCATATACATTAAATAAAAATGAGAGAAGAGGTCTATCCTATATGTGTATATACCATATCTACCACATAAACTAATTGATGTTTAGTAGTTAGTAAAAAGTGGTTAGAGGGTTTATTTTTTAAATGGAAGTAACAAGTTAATTTCAAAATTCTTAATGATGAGTAATACAATATTACCATTAAATGTGTAAAATAAGTTTTTTGTAGCCTTCAAACCTAGAATGAAGGATTAATCATGATTGTGGCATTTAAAATTTGAGAATTTCAATTTTAGAAGGATGAATTTATTATATAGATGGAATATGTTGAAATAATTACCCTTTATAGAACAATCCAATAAAACCTAGAGGCAATAATTCTCTAGAATCAACTTAGAGAATAATTCCATAATTTTAATTCATACAAAGAAAGTGTAAGGGTAAAAGCACAAACTTGTGTCACAGTTTTGGCCAACTAAATTATTTCGAGTGACTTAAGTTTGGCCGACCAGTTTTTGGCCGATAAGGTTTCGGCCGAATCAACGGGGCAGCCGCATGGTGCCTACGTGGCTTCAAGTTATCGGTCGAGTCACTTTCGGCCGAAACCCTATCGGCCGAAAAGATTTGACACAGTGCACATCTGGAAAGACCTGATCGGTCGAGTATGTTTCAGCCGAAACATTATCGATCGGAACTCTATCGACCGAAAATGCCTAATAAAATCTCGAAAAAAAAAACCAGGCCCACTATTGCAGTGCTCGGGCGAAAGTGTTGAGGGTGAGAGATTGTCGGCCGATCGCTAGCAACAGGGATGACAATTTAATAGGTTCCATTCATGGCAATGAAATGAATGTTTGATTTTGCATCTCGTTTTTGTCTATTGTGAGAAATTTGGGATATATCGTTTGTTAGGGTTTGATTGAAATGGAAAAATCAGGTCATGGCCATGATGGTTGAGATAGCTATGGCCATGATGCTCAATGAAATTTCTTCCTCTAGGTAGTGAAACTTAACATACCCTTCTTTACAAGCTTTAATTTGTGATTGGGCATGCTTTTGAGATAAGTTTAGCATTTTATTTAGGAGGTATTGGAAAACAAATGGAAGAGACCTTATGCAAAGAAAGATGGTTGGGCATGCTTACAAGACTTTTCAATTTTTGATTGTAGTGATCATTACAAATGTATATTATGGGTATCTTGCTCATTTTGATGTTGGATTGAAATGGAAAAATCAGGTCATGGCCTCTATTGTAACCATGTTGAAGAACCACAACCAACTCCACATTCTTTATGAGCTCTATCTCATTAGCATTTAGGTTCTTACAACATTTATTTAAAGTAGAATGTTTTTCTTAGATTGAAGACTCCGATGTCAACACATGACCTTCGAGCTCTTTTTTATCCGTTGAACTGGTTATGCTTATTTGCTACAAGCATCTAACCTAGCCTCGGTTTTTTCATTTTTAACTTCTTTTGGGTGGATTCTGATATAAGCAAATCTATAGGCTTGGTTTTAGCGGATATGGTTAAATTCTAGTTTTTACTTTTGTAACATCTATGCTTGCAGATGGATTTTATAATTGATCTCTCTAGATGTAGATGGGAACCCCCAGTTTTTTTTGGCATATACTTTATATGTATTGATGACATCTATTAGGATCTTGGATTAATGAATAACTTACTATAGTTTATCAATAATGAATCTATCTTAAGCCCATCCCCTTTTACATAGCACCTGCCTTATCTCAAGGCATCCAAAGGTAATTTTAAGAGGCTTCTACCATTTACTGAATTAAGGGACATTTCCCCACAAATGGATGTATTATTGCCTGGGTCACAAGGACCATCTTACTGACTACCGATGTATCTGCCAGACTTGCTTAGAATGTGGGTGCCAAATGAGGATAGGATAGTGTTTGAGCCCTAACTGTCATGACTTCTAAAATAAAATATTCTTCACTCTTATTTATACTTGGAAGATGTGTTTGAGCAATAGGAGACCCCAAATTACTTTTTAAACCATAAAAAATGGATATACAAGGTACTCCCCGTTCAGAAAATTCATGATTGTATAACACAATGCACTGGATTCTTGAACATAGGTTGGTCATTTTTTTCATTAAGACAGAGTGGTTATGGGCATAGACATTGATTTTGATGCTTGTTGTGTCCATTTCTTGTTACAGGACCTGCCATTTTCAATAAGGAAATTGTTTGTCCATATTGATTGAACCTGTTATTATCTCTCACATGGAAGTATTGATACAGATCTATTAAACTCAAAACGAGACTCTAGATTTTTCTGAGACATAAATCTGCCTTAAAAAGTAAGACTACCTCATTCTACAGCAGTAACTGAGACAATAAAAATGAAAATGCAAAACACCATCAATTGGGTTGTGATATAGTTATAGAATGCGATACTTATTGCAACGATGAGACTTTAATTATGTACATCTGGGCATTTAATGACGATATATGTTGAAATGGAAAAATCAAGTCATGGCCATGATGGTTGAGATAGCTATGGCCATGATGCTCAATGAAATTTCTTCCTCTAGGCAGTGAAACTTAACATACCCTTCTTTACAAGCTTTAATTTGTGATTGGGCATGCTTTTGAGATAAGTTTAGCATTTTATTTAGGAGGTATTGGAAAACAAATGGAAGAGACCTTATGCAAAGAAATATGGTTGGGCATGCTTTAGATTCACAATGCATTCCTTTTAGACTCACTTGTGGTAATGGATTTTTCATCAAAATACAATATATATATTTGCTTATAGAAATCATTTCTTTTCCATTGATAGTGTTATGCATTCAATTACTCCTATGTTTCATTTGTTTCATTTACGTGTTAATAGGACATACTTATGTCCTTTGTATATCATGTCTCCTCTCTCCTATAGGGGTTTCCTTCATACTTTTATATTATATCAGATTTCAAAGGTAACACCTGTAAAAGATCTATTAATAGTGTTAACACTGATCTGTGTTCTAAATATAATTTTCTCAAAAATGAGTTGGTTTGGAAATATAGCTTCTAGAATTAACTCTATTTCTAGACCTGCCCCTCTTTCTAAGTCTTAATCTTAATCATTGTCAAAATCTTAATCACCTGTAAAAGATCTGTTAACAATGTTAACACTGATCTGTGTTCTAAATATAATTTTCTCAAAAATGAGTGGGTTTGGAAATATAGCTTCTAGAATTAACTCTATTTCTCCCCCTGCCCCTCTTTCTAAGTCTATTTCTGCAATCTAATTTGAAATAT
This sequence comes from Sequoia sempervirens, assembly GCA_007258455.2. Classification (NCBI taxonomy): domain Eukaryota; kingdom Viridiplantae; phylum Streptophyta; class Pinopsida; order Cupressales; family Cupressaceae; genus Sequoia; species Sequoia sempervirens. The sequence continues at coordinate 19,248 of VDFB02067207.1, forward strand.
CGATACAAAAAACATACACAGTTTAATTTCAGAAGCTATATTTCTCAGTTTAATTTCAGAAGCTATATTTCTAATACTACAATGAATGTGAAAAGCTAATGCCAACTATTTGTTGGATTTGAGTTTTGACCAATGTGGTTACAAAGTATGGATTTGACATCTTTCAAAGTTAAATCCAGAAAACTATGTTACAATTTAAAACTAGCATGAAAACTATCTTACAGAGAGACAGCCATTCCCATAGCATGTTTATTAGATTTTGATAAAAAAGTTATATATTGAAGAAAAACTATCTTGAGAAGGAACATTCTTTTACCCCTTGAGGTACATGGGAATATTCGATCAAGAAGGGAAATATTAGTGAAACATTAGTGAGTTCTTTTGATCACTCAAATCCTTCAAAATTGAGAGGAACACTTAAATAAGGGAGAACAATTTAGAAGGACTTTTGTTCCATGGATAAGGTTCAGTGTTTCTTAAAGCATTTCAGTCTCAAACCACTTTGATTCAATTGACTTCCTTTGGTCCATGGGTTGTACACCTTAGATATGTTGCTTTCCAATACCTCCTATACTTGTAAATGAATTTTAAATCTATATTCCATATGAACTAATCTCTTAAATAAAATGCTAAACTTATCTCCCAAATAAAGCGCCTTTGATAAGTTATGTACATGCACATATATGTGTATGTGCGTATGCATGTAGATGTATTATATATACATATGTGTACATGTGTGTATGTATACATATGTATATATAATACAGATCTACATGCATATGCACATAGACATATATGTGCATGTACATATACATACATGTACATATATGTGTATGTGCGTATGCATGTAGATGTATTATATATACATGTGTACATGTGTGTATGTATACATATGTATGTACATGCATGTATATATGTGTATGTGTGTATGTGTACATGTGTGTATGTATACATATGTATGTACATGCATTTATATATGTGTATGTGTGTGTGTGTGTGTGTGTGTACATGTATGTATGCATGTGTGTACATGTGTGTATGTATGTATGTATGTATATGCATATATATATTTGTATGTATGTATGTATATGCATGTATATATGTATATGCATATACATATGTACATGCACATATATGTGTATGTGTGTATGTATGTACATGTATTATATATATGTACATATGTGTATGTGCGTATGCATGTACATGCATTATATATATACATATGTGTATGTATGTATGTATGTATGCATATATATGTGTATGTGTGTATGTATGTATGTATGTACTTGAGTATATACATGTGTACATACACACATACACACATATATGCATGTACATGCACACATACACATACATATATAATACATGTACATACATACACACATACACATATATCATGTGCATGTACATACATATATATATGTATATACATACATACATACATACACACACACATACATATACATACATACACACATACACTATTAAATTAAATTTTAACTTTATTACTTTAATATGTTTTAAGTTAGATCGAAAAATTAAGGAAATGTTAACCTTTTTATAATTTCTAGTGTTTGATTTAAAAAATAATTGATTACAAAGAAAGGCTAGATCATATATGACCAATTGTAATGAAGAGTATTTTTTTATTTTGATCAAAATTTTAGTATAGAGTGGTTGAAAGGATAAATATTTTTTTTACATATTTACTCTTGGTTGAATATTACATACATGCCTATGATTTAATAGGTTCACATAGCTCGATAGATATAAAGTTTGAACTAGATCTCATTAGATACATTTAAATTCAAAATTGTTTTCTAGTTTTGAAACTTGAAAATTTTACCTTTAATTTAAATATATATATTTTTTTAGTTTTGAAAAAATTTCAATTTAAATTTGTGTAGTTCATTATGTAATTTTGTTTTAATGATATGCAGATCTCTATCTATTTATATATATCATGGCCGATGAGGGATCTCATCATTCCCCTCGTTCTGAGCGAGAAGCTCAAAATAGATCAAATATATTTCAGGATAGTATTGTTAGATTGGACAATGCTCTAAAATGTTTAGAGCAAACAATTCACAACTCCCCCAATTTGGCTAATCGAGATAGATTAGTCACTATTAGACAAGAGATTATGAAGATGATTGAGACAATTCGATCATACAATCCTTATGATGAAATCAGCATTGAACAGTTTTATTTTTCTCTTGCTAGGAGTGTTACTGGCACAGTGAAACATAAAGAAGTTGCCAAATTAGTTTCAGGTGAAAATGTGTTATCCATGTTCCCATTTTATAGAGGAAAAAATAAAATTAGAGGATATATGGTTACGAGGTGTGAAGATCCTCTTGTTGCGCCATTCATATACCCTAGATGGTTGGCAGCACATCATAGATGGCCTCACAATGATGAGCTGCCATTGTATTTTGTCAAACAGTTATATGCAGAATTTCATTTACATATAGAGGTGGACTACACATCTTATCCTGAGCATGCTGGCCAAGGTAAAGGCCGTTTTTATGACAAACCACAGTTTAGACCTTCAAATTTGCCACCGCCTGTGGACAAGAGGGCATTAGTTGGCCCAAACCTTTTGGTTTTACCAAAACGTTTGGAATTGGCAGCAGCAGGGGAGGTAGCAACAGGGTCCACTCAGAGTCAGATTTTTGAAAACATTGCCTCTATTACGACGCAGATTGATCAGATTTCATCTGATCGAGTTGGTAGATATTTATTACGCCCACGGATCAACCTTCCTCCCACTGAGGCTACATCTGCATCGTATGATCCATTTATTAGTGCCGATCTACCTACTCTTGCAGATGTCGAGCATATGACCCACATGACTCTACGTAATACATGTAGACTCTCAATTTTGGATTTACTAGCAGCATATCAGGTTATCAGTGAGGACCATGGGATTGCTCTTGACAGGGTACCAGAATTTATTAGACAACGATATCCTCATACAGATATGAGCCACAATGTGGCAAATGCAGCTCAGGATATTCCACATCAGCCTACAGAATCCCGTGCACATCATGTTTCTGTTGATCCTTTAGCTTGCCCAGGTGGTCATCAGGATGTTACAGGTCACGTTGAGGCTACTGCGACACCTGATCCTGTCCATGGGACATATAGTCGACTTCTTTTTGCTACTGATACTGTACATGCTACAGGGCCCCCTACGATGTCTTTACATTCTCGTGATCTTAGTGACATTGGTAGAGCTTTCAAGCAGGCACAACAGGTACTTTCAATTTATAATTTAAATACATGTATATATTTTTAAAATTGTGTTCTAAAAATTTATGTAATGCATTTTAAAAACTTCTAGGGGTTTAACTCCTGATTGAAATTGTGTACTTGAAAATTTTAAGCAGTATGGTGAATTCCCAGACTTTGGAAATTTGGAGCATGATGGCGATCCCATGCAGTATGCAGATGAGGTACATTTAAATTTAATTTTAAAAAACTAATTACTTGATGTTTTAAGTTTGAACACATTGAACTCAAGTACATTGTAAAATTTTTAGATAATTTTACATATATGTGTACTTGAACACATGCAGGGGTTGGGACAAGGCTCAGGACACAGATCGAGAGATATTGGATCGGGACATGGATCCACACATCTTGGATCATTAGAGCGATCGGTCCATGGATCGAGGGAGAGGTCGAGGGAGAGATCGAGCCATGCATCGAGGGAGAGGTCGAGGGAGAGATCGAGCCATAGATCTGATGATTCTATTCATACCAGACATCCCTCTCTTTGAGATTTGTTTTATAATATTACATGTATGAGATCATTTTATTATATGTTGGGGACACTTTTTATGATTTATGTATTGAACATTTGGACGTGTTACATACTTATGTTTTATGGTACACATATATATACTTGTTATAATTTACATGTCACATTCATACAATTATGTTTTATGGTTTGAATCTTAGAGGTTTGTTATATACGTGCATTATTATGGTTTGATGAACTCACTTACATTACATCTATAAGTACCTTTATTTAAATTTAAATTATGGTAACTTGTTCAAATGCACTTCTTGTACATATATAGATAACTAAATACATTGTGAAATCAAAATGTTGTCCACTCCACTATCTAATGGTTGCTATTTGTAAATTTAAAAAGATGGACATGTACATGTAATTAATTTAAATAAATAGTTAAAATGAATTTGTCTTTAATAAATAGGTCAAGAAATAGAAAAAATTGAATGCATATATGCTTGAGATTAATGCTATACATGTTTTAAAGTAGAACATAAAAATGCAATCGGAAATAGATGATAGTTAGATTGAATTCTTTAAAGCTCTAAATGTTCATTTTTAAAGTCAGTAAAAGTTATTTATACATTTAAATTGTGCATATATCACGCTCTACATTAACCTAATTTCTAATTCCATATAATCTAATACACATGTTCATTTGAATGTGCATGCAAAGAATTCTTGAACTAGATGTTGAGCTATACTTAAGAATGAACCATATAATTCAAATAAAGCATGCAAGCTATTCGTGGAGTTGAATGTAAATGAAATCAAATTTCTAGTTTTGAAAGTTTAAGAATTCCATGTGGAACATTTATATATATGTAATTAGAAATTGATATATATATTTAAATCTTGAAAGACATGCACATTTATTATTAAATTAAAAATTGATGACAATTCTATATAAATTAAAAATTGATCAAGTAGATCTCTTGGATGACAATTCTATATATAAATTAAAAATTGATCAATTCATATTTAATTGTACTGGAAAGATGGACCAAATTACAAAACTAATGAAGTTATGTTCATTCCTAGAGAAATATACTAAAAGTTACGTTTTATAGGCATAAAAATATTTTATATATAAATAAAGTACTAAAGATGAGAGGAATAGAGATTACATCCTTATTTTTTAAGGTTGGACTATGAAATCACAAAAAAAAGCTATAAATAGCTTGATAATTCAAATTGGGTTCTAATATAGAAACCTTATATTTTTGTAGATGTTACTAGTGTATTAGCATCTTGGTCTTGGAGAAGGAAATATATATAATCTCTCATATATGAGTTTTGAATTAAAAATAAATATTTAAATGAGTGTATTGTGTTGGGATAAAAGGATTTTATAAAAATATTTACTAAATAAAATCTATTTTATCAAAGAAAGAAAAGTTCATGTATATTAGAACAAAACAAAGATTCATCTTTTAATCAATAAATGACAACACAAGGTTACTCATATTAATAAATTTATAATTTTCTAGTGATTGATTGAAATATTTTAAAAATAAATAAATAAGCTATAATATATAATGAAGCTTCAAATAGTATTTTTGGTGTTATAGATGGTGGCATGTCTCCTAGAGAGATAAACTTCTTCTAGATCCACCTCTAAAACAATTAGAACTTGTTGTTGATGATAATAGGATATGGAATTTCTACATTTGGGAATTAGATATGACTTGGAAGATGTAGGTAGCTCATGGTCTCAAGCTATACATGGTAAACAAAGCTAAATTGATGCCAATAGGATATGGAATTTCTACATTTGGGAATTAGATATGACTTGGAAGATAATAATAGGATATGGTAAACAATTAGAACTTGTTGTTGATGATAATAGGATATGGAATTTCTACATTTGGGAATTAGATATGACTTGGAAGATGTAGGTAGCTCATGGTCTCAAGCTATACATGGTAAACAAAGCTAAATTGATGCCAATAGGATATGGAATTTCTACATTTGGGAATTAGATATGACTTGGAAGATAATAATAGGATATGGTAAACAATTAGAACTTGTTGTTGATGATAATAGGATATGGAATTTCTACATTTGGGAATTAGATATGACTTGGAAGATGTAGGTAGCTCATGGTCTCAAGCTATACATGGTAAACAAAGCTAAATTGATGCCAATAGGATATGGAATTTCTATATTTGGGAATTAGATATGACTTGGAAGATATCACTATGATTCACTACAATGTTCATATATTCCAATGCACCTTAAGGTGAACAAGAAAGGACAAACCAAGAGAACCTAGATACAATCTAACATTAACAAAATGGATAAATAATTTAGTTCTATACTTAAAAGATAGGAGCTAATATTCTTAAGTAAATTTGGATGTATGGTTGAGATGGATACATGAAAATCCAAATGATCATGTAAAATTATTGAATGTCGTGCATTAGTAATGTATAAAAAATAAAGAAAACTAGAGACAACATTTATGTCTAGATTCTTCACCACTTGAAAACACCAAATCAACTAGATAATTTTATACAAGTTTGTGGAGTTGAATGTTCAAATGAAATGAAAGATTTGAATGTGAACTTAAGAATTCCATGGAACATAAATAAATTTAAATGCAAAATTGGAACATGTATATAGGTGGAGTTGAACAAATATTTAAATTCAAAGATTTGAAAGTGAGTTTAACAATTCCATGTGTCAAACATAAAAATTTACAATCAAGGAATCTAGAGAGATGATATAAAGGAATTTCTAGAGAGATTCTCAAGAGTGAAGGTTTAAAAGAATGAACCATGTCCAACATGTAAAAATGCAATTGGAAATTTAGATGATTTAAAGGAATTTAGGCAAAATGTAAATTAAAACATTTTTAAAGTCACTGGGTTTTGTAGATCAAGCATATATATGATCTAACATATACATGTCACATTCTAAAAAAAAACCATTCTAAATCATGTCACATGTCCAATCAATACAAATATATAAATTATCTAGATTTGGAGTCATAAATGTGTACACATGTATCCAAAAAACAACTTAAAGCTCCTGGTACATAAAATCTGGATCCTCTCTATCTTTAATTATCTCTAAAATCTTCTCATGATCTTCAATAGGCAACCTCCACTTTTGTTTGGCACGTCCTCTTTTAGGTAAAGTTTCTAAATTTATTTTTGTTGCCAAAACTAAGTGACTGTAATGTAGAACCTTTTGTCCTAGCCTATAATCAACAAATATAATACCATTTTTATCTATCTTTATTTGCTGATAATATGTGCCTTCAATAATGACTGATCCAATGGGATACTCTTGTCCATCACCATCTGTCATCGATTCGAACAATTTTCTTTTTGGTTGTGTACATCTTAGTAGATAGTAATCTACACCTTCCGCATTTTTAGGGTCTGCAACTATAGCGAAAATATCTCCTGTACACACACCACATATTTACATATTTAAGTAAATTATACATTTAAAAGTTGTAAAAAATTATATTTTATATTTGAAACTTACTTAAACATAGAATATATATATATATATATTTAAATCTTGATTTTAACTAAATTAATCAATTTGGACATACCTATAACAACTAAATCAGATACACGTTCGTAATCAGCTGAATATAGTGGATCATAGACATCAACATTGTCATCTTCAACAAAAGGAGGCATTGATATTAATTGTTTCATTTCCCATTGTGAAACATACCCATCTCTAATATTCTCACATTGATCAATATTTGCATTGTCCTCAATGCAATTAGTACAAAAACATGATTTTTCTCTCACATTCATTGCATAAGGCCTACTACTCCCTGTTTTCATGATTTGATGTAGATTTCTAATACCATGAATTTCTTGACAATTATAAGGATTTGATCGATCAATATCTGTTTAAATTCAAACTTGAAAATTCAATTTGAAATCATGTACGTACTTGAACTTTGAAATTCAAATTTTTGAAACAAATTTTGACTAGACATACATACCTGTAACTTCCCAAAAATACCATGTGTTGTTTGTTGAGTCGCGAGCAGAAAAATGACTTTTGCACCATTCAACAATTTCATTTGCATTCTGTATGGCATTACCTACAAGTTACAGACAAGTTGGCACAATTTGGCACCTATTACTTTTAAAGAACTTAAAAGAAAATTTAATTTAGTTAAATTAAATATATATATATATATATATCCATATCTAATCTTTTAAAAAGTATGAAGCTAAATTGGACATACCAGCAAGTTCATGTTGACGAAGTGCACGCTTCACACATGCTCCTGCTCCATCGTGCTCTCCTTTTCCATGTCCACTCTCATAAAAATTCCACAAAAATTTGGTGTTGCGTCTAGCATGTTGACTACATAACCAAACAAAGGCTTTTGCAGACTTAAATTGTCCTGTGAAGTTACAAATAATTAAACACTTGAAAACCTTGAATTATCTTCAAAAAACAATTTAAGTCTCAAAGTTTTAAAAGTAAATATAAATTAATTAAAAATAATTTAAAAACCAATGTACTTACCAGCACATCCATCAGACCATATCCAATGTTGTTCTTGATTTATGCCACGTCGTCTTAGGTCTTCAAAAAACATTTTGAAACAATGAGCTACATAGCTTCTATCATGATTCGTATCATCACTGATATAAAAGTGAACCTCTTTGATGATAATTCTATCATCTTTGCTACTTTGTATTCCATCGACCGCTAACTCTGCATGCCTGTAGCAAACTTGCACGAAGATTGCAACTTGCTCTGAATGATAATATTGACTTTGAATCTCAGTTTGAGGACTAAATGTATAGTTCTCAGAGAAATCTACAATAGAGAGAATACAACCTGGTGGAAAACAATTCTTTGAATAACGAAATTGCTTAGATTGCCATCTTGCACCATGACAATGTTGGATATGTGGATATATGATATTGCAAAATTTACTCATGAATTCATTGTAAGGCAATCCACTCTCTTTGACAACAATTTTTTTGGCCTCAACTCCTGACGTTAAGTATGTCTCATATTCAAATCTCTTCCAAGTAACTTGCATTTCATTATTGTCAACATGTAAGAGATTCTTCAAATCTCCACAATCATTACATACATTTTTTATACATTGAAGGTTGAATTCATCCGAATTTTCTGATTTTTCACATAGAAGAGAATTCACAAATTGTGTTGTGCTTCCAGGGATGGCTAAATTTTGATCAATTGTTTCCATAACTTTTCTATATGATTGTAGGTGTAGATCAAATTCAACATGATTTCGACAACAACAAGTTTCACGTACTTTATTTATACGTACAAATGATGGTCGTAGTGTTTCAAACATCCTTTGACAAATCTTCACATTTAAAAATTCTTGTTTAAATGCTTCAAAAAGTTCACTTTGTGTTGTATCTATAAAATGTTTTGGATGAGAAATTTTTGTACCATCATCACCTATTATTTGTATAGTATCCCTTCTATTGGAAGAAACACGAGAGTGGGTGGTCCAATATTCAACAACTTGTTTCTTTACATCTTCTGAAATTCTATCTTTTCGAGGAACCCTACAAATATTTACCCAATTTTTCTCAATTTTTCCATCTATTTCATCTCTCTTTTCAATATATCTTTGAACAGTTCTCCTAGAAACATTTAGTAATTCAGAAATTGCTTGAACTTGTCTTCTATATGATAATTTCTTACTAGAAATTACAGTCATCAACGCTCTATGTGCAGCACTTAAATCACTAGACCAACTCTTCTTTTCAATACATTTTAATGCTTCTTGCAGGTTTTCAACAATTGTTTGTTTTAAATCTGATGACTTTTTCCTATTATCAATCCCTAACAACTCCAAAATAGGGGTCATTTCTTTTCATCTAAATAACTTTGCAATTAACTGTGCTCTTCCAATTAAAGATCTCTTCAAAAAATTCATCCCATATTTTTTTAGAGTGTAATTTCAATGTGCTTTCAGATAACATATCTTCAGATGAAATATTATTGAAAAGAGAATCTTCATCCATCTCCATCAAATTTTCCATACCATAGTCCAAAACATTTATATTAGTATTAGGTTCAGTTTGTTCTTGTACCTGTACGTCACCTTGATCATCAATATTTTCCATGGGTTGTTGTTCAGTAGATGTTCCTTCATCCGCTTTTCTCTTTCTTTGTCTTACTCGTGTTCGTTCATACTTCCTCGATCTAGTCCTTCGATTTGCCATCACAAATTACACTCAAATTTGAATGATTGCCTACATAGAAATTTGTACACACATAAGCTTTCCATGAAACATGTACATGTAATATAGCATAAATATTTTAAAAAACTTGTAACTAGATGCAAAACATAAAATATTTTTAATTGAATAATGAATATATTTCTACATATATTTATTTGATGTTAATATTTTAATAAAGAAAAAGTGAAAACAAACTTCAAATGCATTTTCAATAAAAAAACATAATCAATTAAATAAATTAAAGATCAACACACCTTAAAAATATTTCTCCTCTTCTCCAAATGCCTTTTTTTTCGTCGAAATACGTCTTGTAAATTGCCTTCCAAAATGTTGAAATAAAGCTTTTTTAATTGAAAATAGTTGAATTTTTTTTGAAATATTTGTTATTTTCTAATTTTTTTAATTTGATAAATTGGGAAAAAAACAACTTTGTTTTATATCATTAATTTTCGGCCGAGTAGTTATCGACCGATAAGTTTTCGAGCGATTACTTTTCGGCCGACCCGTTTTCGGCCGATAGGATTTCGGCCGAAACCTAGTCGGCCGAAAACGGTCGGCCGAAAATGTCTAGTTGGCATCCTACATGGCAGCTTACTCATCATTTTTCAAATTTTTCTGAAACATTCATTTTTGGCAGAGTATTTCTCTAGTCAGATTGATGTTTTTGCAAAAAATAAAAATACCCTTTTGTAGAGCTTGAAGTGTAGAATCCAAATATAGAATTTTTATAATATTTTGATTAGTTTTGATATCTTTTATTATTAAAATAATGCAAGTAGGTTTTAAAAATTAAAAAAGAGGCTGATTTGATATTAAAAAAATGATAGTAAAATTTATTAAAATATTTTAAATATTATATGAGGCATAAGAGGAGAAAGTCTACTTCAAAAGGGTATATTTCTTTTTTTTTAAATGATTGAAAATTTTGAAATTAGTTGACGGTCCGTCAAAACTGTCAAATTCTGACATGTTTGACTTTAGAACGTTATTACGGGAAAAATATACATCAAAATGTGATTTTTTTTTCCATGCACAGGATATTGAAATTACCTATTTGGAAAAAAAAAAAGGGAGAAATGAAGTTTTTTTCATTTTATTTCTTGACGGCCCGTGAAGTCACTCTTTTATGAAATTTTCAGCATTCCAAAATTTGTCCTTAAATTGATAAAAACATAATAATTTTTTTTTTTTTAAATTTTAAAAATTACAGGAATAAACTACACCAAAAGTTCTACATTTTATTAGTTTACACCATTTTGAAATTTAAAACATAAAGACCACTTTTATGTGGTCGAAGTTCAGAATTTTTTTTGCTATTGGCCGATTCCTTTATAAAGTGTGACACAGGTTTGTGCTTTTACCCGTAAGTGTATTTAAGTTTATCTTAGGGTAATTAATTCAAGTTTTTTTTCCGGGCCTGTATAGTAGTTTTCTTACCCATTTGATGTTTTCATGGCTTTAAAAAGTCTATACCATATGTAATTTATTCATCTCATGTATTTTCCCTCTTTTTGGTGAAATAGTGTACTTTGCTTCTCTCATTTTTCTATGAAGGTTTATCTTGCAAATGGTGATCTTGGGCTCCACCTACATGGTATCAGAGAAAACCATTTTGCAACCCTTCCCTTGAGATTTTTTATTTGATATTTTTGAGATCGTTTGTTTCAGCATTTGAAATTTCTCAAATTTCAAAGTTTCCATTTTTTTGATTTTCCTATTGAAGGGTGTTTTTTGTTGTTGGTGAATTTGTAATTGAAGGCCTTTGTTGATTTTCTTCATTGCAAGGAAAAAAGTTTCAATGCAAAGTTTTTATTCTGAGGCTCGATTTCTTTTTCTTGAGGCTACGATGTGAAGAGACATTGTTGTGGTTTCCATAAGAGACTGTGGCATTAATTTTTAGTGAAGGGCCTAATTCTCCCCTTGAGGTTGTGTTGTGCCAGGTCTTTGAGGAAATGTTTTCATTTGAGGGCATCAATCATGTGAAGGTGCATCATTTTTTTTGCACTAGATAAGGTGACTATAAGAGGCACAATTTACCAGCGTATGAGTTCATTTGAAGGTCATGTGGGATCTAGAGAAGGCTACAAACTGTTCATTGTTTGTTGGATTTTTTTTGGGTGTGAATCTTGTGAGGAGGCTCTTGATTGTTGGCACAATTTCCTTTGGGAGGAGGTAATCCTTTCATAATTGGGTATTTTGTGATTGAACCCACATGCCTTGAATTTGGAGGCATTTAAATCTTTTTTTGCTATAGTGAATTTCTCAAAATTTATACTTTATAAAGTTTCTAGTGAAATATTTATTTAGGGATTTTATGCAATGGTGTGGGCCCCAAGTGTTTGAGGTTGTCTTTGGGAAGCATAATCCCACATTAGCTACGAGGGGATTTTTTTTGCTCCTTAAATACCTTTGTAGTGTGGTTTCTTGGTGTGAGAAAGACTCGCAGAGGCTCATGGTATGCTTTTTTTTGCAGACTTGTCTAAATATTTAGCTTTCCAATGGTACGAAAAAACTACTACAAACCAATATCAAGGTGCATTAATTTTTTCTCCATTTTTTTCTCAATTTAGAAAATCAACTTTTTGCTTGAAGTATTTTTTGAAAGGTGGTGAAATTTAATTTCTAGAGGCTGCCTTATTGGAGGTTTTTTTTAGTTTGGTGTAATTTTTTTCCATGTTTGGCGCAAAATTTGGTCATGGATACTCCTTAATCTATTGAATTGTTAACTCCCCATAATCACCATATGTGGAAGATGAAAATACGTAGGTTTCTTTAGTATCAAGGTCTATGGTCCACACTGAGTAATATCTAACCCACTCTTACCATGGAACTTAAAATATTTTCCTATAGAAATAAGTGTGACCAAGTTATGGCTTTGATGAAATTGAATGTTTTTAATAGTCTCCTCTTTCATATTGATAAGTTGGACACACCCAAAGAGATATGGGATAAGTTACATAACCTGTTTGGTTAGGTCGGTGAGTTTTGTGTCCTACAACTAGAATTTGAATTAACCACTCTTACCCCTGAAGCATTTCCTTCTATTGGTGAATTTATAATGAAATTTAAATCTTTAAGGTCACAATCAGTGGGATGTGGGAAGAGAAAAACTGATAAGTAGTCTATATTTTTTATATTGTCTAAGTTGAGAGGCCCATTTGTTGTGTTTTCTTCTACCTTCTACTCCACAATGGATGCCTTGGTTAGTGCATTCCAAATGCCTTCTTTTGAGACTTTGTATGACCGGTTGACAAGGGAGCAAGCCAAACTTGTCTAGTTAGAGGGGGTCCCTACAAATCATGCATTGGTTACACAAGAATCTAAGAGAAAAGGGAAGAATAAATCTAAACCTAAGAGAGAGTCAAATGAGACTTCCATTGAGATTTAGAAGAGGAAAATCCCAATAAGAAGAAATTAAGTTGTGTATATTGTAAAAAGAAAGGACACGATGACCATCATTATTATATGAAGAAGATTTAAGAAATTTCACACCTTCAAAAAAACAATATCCCACTACCCTCATCTATAACTCCTCCTTCTATAGCCTCTTCATCTTCATCTCCATCATCAGCCAACCCTACATAGTTAGGAAATGCAAGGTTTGCAAGTGGTAAAGGAGATAAACACTACATGGGTAAAGGAAATGCATCAGTGACTTCTCCAGTTCATTCTGGTCATGATAAATGGTTTTTAGATTCCAAAGCATCTCACCACATGGCTTCTAGTCCAGGCTATCATTTTTTTGGGTCTTCATCCTACTGACACTTCCAAAATTTTGTTGGGAATTAATAAGCTTTCAGATGTTGTGGGGGTAGGAAATGTTCATTTAGGTGATGGTTGTTTTAGGGATGTATTGTGTATACCTGAGTTGCACACAAATATTTTCCCCATGTATCAGATCACTCATGGTGATGTTTCAAAGACTATATGACTCACTACATATTCTATTTTCATTAGAGAGGTAGATACTATAAAATTCATTCTAGTTAGTAATCTTGATCACGAGTCTCATCTGTATACCTTTTCTCACTTTTTTGATGATGATGACTATGTTCCTCGCACTCCTCTTGCTAGTGTTGACAACAACTCCATGGGAAAAGTTGGTCATGTGAACTTTGGAGTTCTTTAGACTCATGTTGATACATCTCCTATTTCTTCAAAGGTTGATCTTTCAACACAACAAGATATTTTTGATCCCTCAGATCTTGTTTAATTGGATGAGTATTTGGAAGGCATCTCAAATTTGTCTGTGGAGTCTCATCTTGCATATTTGGGAGATATACTTGAGGGGAATTCTCTCCTCTTTGATGACAGTTTCAACATGGCAATTGATACATTTGGATTGTCTTTGGAGCTTGACATTGTTGAGCCATCACCTTCACTTGATTTGTCACATTTCTTGGTTGTTTTCTTATCATGATTATGTGATGGATTATTCTATTTAGGGATTTCCTTCCTTTTTTTCAGTTGTACATGGAGTGGCTTCTTCATCACCTAGTGGACATGTTTCTTCCTAAGTGGAGAGTAGTTTCTTGTAGGCATTGGATCATCTTTTTTTTCAGGCATACTTCATTGACATTAAAGATTCTTCAATATGAGGGGATATGATATCTCCTTTTTCCCTTCCTATGGGATGAGTACTGATTGTATATACATGATGTATGTAGTCCTTGGGGGTATGATTGAGTCCTCCATCCATGCATCTTGTCTTGTTTTTCTTTTCACTCTTTTGGAGAGGGGTTTTTTCCCACTGGGTTTTTCTCCTTTTCTCCGGTTGTGAGAGATTGCATTGTAAATGGGTGCCTAACATGGTTGTGTAGCTAGGACCCATATTGCATTTTAAATTTTTTTCTTTTTTGCATCTTCATTCTCCCTAAGTTTTCACTTAAGGGGGGGTGTTAGTGTATTTAAGTTTAACTTAGGGTAATTACTCTGGGTGGTTTGTTCCTTAGAGTAGTTTTCTTACCCATTTGATGTTTTCACGACTTTAAAAAGCCTGTACCATATATAATTTATTCATCTCATATTTTTCCCTCTTTCTGGTGAAATTATGCACTTTGATTCTCTCATTTTTCTGTGAAGGATTATCCTACAAATGGTGATCTTGGGCTACACCTATAGAAATATATCCTCTTGAAATTTTACATTTAGAATTGTACCTATATTTTATAACCTTCAATGATGAGTTTCATAGAAAAATATGGGTGTTCTTGAAACAAGAAATGGAAGTCCTTGTTGGACTAATTAGGATGATTAGTTGATAATTAATTAATCATTAATTAATTATTAGGTCCCTTATTACTTTATTTACTTAAGCTAAACTTAAGAGTGCTTTATTATCATTAGATTGGGCTATTTATATGTCAATTTGTCTAGCTGCATGAGATTAGGACACTTGTCACAATCCAATCAAATCCTCACCTAGATTTTTCTTTTTGCTTTTAAATAAGCATTCATTATTTTACTTTTTAATTATCAAGTCATGTAATTGAATATTTAATACAAAATTAATATTAGATGCTTGTGTCGATCAATCATTTTCTCTTGGTTGTACAAAAAATTAGTCTCTTTGATCTATCAATTGTGATATGAGTTTTGACTGCAACTGATTTTTTGGAGTTATGGGGTCAACTATCAACTACAACATGGTATAAAAACACTAGATCTATGGTCCTTCCTATAAAAATTTGGAGAGATCCAACCTTCAGGAAAAATGTCTCATCCTAGAGTGAAACAAGCATCACTGTTAAGTCTAGAATAGCCAAAACCCTAAGAATGTCTATCTATTTTTAATAAAAATAAAAGAGAAAAAAAGAGAAAAAATAATAGACCTACCTAGATCTCAAGGTGAAATATGTATGGTCGTACAACCATATAACAATATTTCAGACCTATGTAGGCCTCCTCTAGTACAAGAACGACAAGTGAAGGTATGGGTATTTTAAAAAAATGTTTTTTTTTTGGAAAATAAGGTTTTAAAAATAAATTGAAAAAGAAAAATCATTTTCAAAGGTCAAAAATGTTGTGTATTATACAAACCTATGCAAGCCACATGTGGAATCATACTTGCTTTCTTTTCAATAAAGTGATGTACATGAACCACCCATTGGCATTCTCAACCACCAAAGGTAGCCCTAGTGTTGAGAAGTCAACACTGTAAAATGAATGGTGTCACTTTTAATATATGATAAGGGGATATATGAGTCAGTGAAACATATTATATCAAACATTCTACCACTTTTTGGTAACTTTGCAAAAACTCAGTGGTGTACAATGGTAAAGAATATGATCTTGTTGAGAAACTTCATAATATTCTAGCAACTATTTCCCTTTGAGACTTGATTCAAACAAAAATTACATAGCATGAGATGCTCCAAGAGGCTTTGTAGAAGATTGATGTCTCAACATTTTTCAAACAAAATGGTGTAGCCACCTTGTTTGACTATATCCAAGTGAAAAAAATGGATATTACGTTCCCTCAACATGAATTACTGTCACTTGAGATTCAAAAAAATCATGAAGCTTTAATGATAACATTGGCCAATAATAAATTTTGGGTCAGGCGTACTCTCATAGATAATGGATTAGGTCTTAATGTTTGTAGCATTCTGTAGTAATGGAAAAAGTATCCCCTTTTCCTTACTTGATTCAGGAATAATTATCATTGAATTTTAACCTAATTTTTCTTAGGTTTAATGTTGTAATGTGTTACACATTCACATTGACCTTGGGCCCCTTTTTAATAAAATCTACTTAATTAATACCTTTTTTTAAGTGTTGTAACACACTTTCACATTTATATAGGGTCTTCTTAATTAATTGTGGTTAATTAGAGTTAATTAGCCCCTTTAATTCATATTTAAGCCTTATTTGTGACACCTCCCAAGGATCTATCCCATAACCCATAATTAAAATTACATAACATTTAATTGGGAAAATTTGAGGTCATAGAAATTGGTACTAGGACCCATTCACCCTAGGTGGCGAATGGGTCCTCACTCTATAGGACCTCCCTTTCTTTGCTGATTCTACATGGGTTTTTTATGTACTTTCATTCACCAAAGGAAAGGTCCTAGAAAATTGTGCCAAGACCCATTCACCCTAGGTGGCTCAGAATGGGTCCTCCCTTAATAAGGACCCCGTTTTTGTATTTAATTCTTGTGGGATTTTAATAAAATTTACCTCTAGATCTAGTGTTGGCTTGAATTGCTTGAATTTTGGGGTTAATCTCTTGATTTAGTATAAATATGGGGTTAATTCACATTGCTTCTCCTAGCAAGTTTACATGAGGCCTAACCATTCAATTTTTCAAGCACAAGAGTTCATGAGAGCATTTCCAAAGGAATTTAGAGGAAAATTATCAAGGTTTTATTACAACAATTCAAGATTATTTCATCATGACAAGGGTTTAGTGCATTCATGCATGTTGTTGAGCTAAGATAGTGGATGTAGCATTGAAGATCTACATTAAAAAAAAAAAAAATCACATCTAAGATCTACATTCTTCATGGCCACTGCATGTTATATTGTAGATTTATACTTGAAGACAACATCCAAGGTATCATTAATTACATATTCCATGTTCATGCTTCAATTTAACTATTTCATCATTTTGTTTAATCACCTACAAGGGGTTTGACTTAAGTAAACCCCTATTCACTAAAAATCAACAATTTTTTCTCCTCTTAAGTGTGTGTTTGCATATTTACAGGTTGGAGATCAAGTGGAGAGGAAGTTTAGAGAAAAATTGTCAAAACTGTCAAGTTGCACTTAGATTGACCTTCAAAGTACAAGAATAAAGAATTGAAGATACAAAATTTATTACAAGTTTTCAGAAGTTGACAACTAAGAATCTGAGAGTGTAGACATTGAAGTATAAAACCAAAATCCCAGTTTCATAAACCCTAATAGGAACCCTAAAGGTGAATGAGTCCTTTGTGCCCTAAAAATAGGCTTCTTATAGCAAGGTACACACCATTTAAGCTCTCAAAACCCCCCTCATAGTTTTTATAATAGTTAGGATTGATTTATGATTGTTATATAGGAATTTTGGCCCTCATAATTGTATATTTCATAGCATTAAAAATTAGTGGTTCATTATCTTGATTCATTTCACTTTCATGAACCCTATTTTTTTCACCATGAAACACATTCATCTTCTAGATAAAATTAGCGTGGATAAAAATCTCACATAACGTAATGGTATTTCTATTAGTGACTTTGAAAATGTTAGTAGGAAACCATTAGAGACAATCATGCTACCCATTAAGGTAAGATCCATGGTTTTTCCTACCCCTATCCATATCATGTCGAGAGCTCTTTAATATAATTATGTCCTTGGTAGACCTTATATTCAAGCCATAAAGGGAGTCCCATTTACTCTTCCTTATGAGTTGAAGTACATATATATATATATATATATATATATATATATATATATATATATATATATATATATATGGAAAAAGTTGATGAACAAAGTTATAATTCACAAGTCAAAGTCAAAAATAACACTTCCAAATTTCTTAATATTTTGATCCCAACTTCAAAGGTAAAATCTATATAGGGTATGTGGAGGATCATCATGGAAAAAGCAGGCCCTTAAGTGGCAAAAATTTTAGAAAAATCAGAGTTAGGAAACTTGATGTAAAAATTTGAATAAGTTATCTATATTATTTCAAAAATATGCAAGAATAGAATCTATAGAAAATTGAATGTAGTTTCTAAACTACTAGGTTTTTTTTTTTAAATCTATTTGGTGAAATTTTTAAATTTCAATGTAGTAATAAATTTTAGGAAAAATAAGAAGTAGGTGTCTGCCTAACCACCCTAACCACAATAAAATGATAATATTTTTTATAAGATTTTAGATATAAGTAGAGGACTCCACGTCCCCGATGTGATGCATATTTTTTGTAATTTTTTCCAAGTAAATAATTAATTATGAATTTTTTATTACAAATTTTAAAAATATAAAAATTATGAACCACCTTAACTTAAGATCAAAAATTCATGAAATTCAATTTTTTTTTTAGTCCTATAGTATGTGAAGCATAGAATGTGATGCATGTTTCAGATTCAAAAAATGTGATACCGTTTGAAAGCTATAGGTTTTTTTTTAAAAGTCGTTAGCCACAAACCCTACACATAGCCATGATATCGCCATTTTTTGGCCCATCATGATCCTGCACATACCTTCTATATTAAAGATAATCATGATTTTATTTCACCTATAACAAAAATATTAGATGATAATTTGGGTTCATTAGATTTTATACGTTCCCTTGTAGGACAGTACACAATCTCACAATATAAAACTAAAGAGTCATGTATTTCATTTTCCCAATCTTGTTCTACATCAACAAATCCAAAAATATCATCCCATGATGGTTATGGACCTGGCTCTTTATATTTTTCCCCTCATGTGTTAGTGATACCTAAATTTAGAAAGATTAGAAAGGATTAGCATTATTCTAAAAGAATCAATCCTTCTTAGGAATATTTAAATAATGCTTCATCTAAGTTAGAAAAGTGTTATGGGTTTGGGTATAAAATTATTTCTAAAAGTGGATATAATGAAAATATAAAACATGGAGATAGGGATCATGTGAAGTATATACTATACCATTCTAAAAAGGGTTTATGATTCCAACCTTCATCCCCATCTTCATCTCATGCTCAATCATCTACTATATTTATGACTTCTTGTGGTAAGCAAGCAAGCTTTCCTTCACAAGAGAAAATAATTTCTCCTAATACTTATCCTATACCAAAGTAAGAGCATATTTTGTTGAGGCTTCTCAAAGCCCACTTGATTAATCTTCCTCTTCCAACACAAGAAATTTTATAGAAATAACTCATTTTGTGCATATCATCAAGTGCATAGCCATTCCACTAATGAATTTTTCAATGAGTAGTAAAATACAAAAGCTTGTTGATTGTGGTGATTTTCCATTTGTTGATGCGCCTAATCAATCTAAATAAAAATGATCTTCATTCTATGGTGTTGCTCCTCAATAGGTGGCATTTGTAGCTTCATATGTTTTCTCATTGTCATTCATGGTGGTACAATATTAAGTGCAACCATATTTCATCTATGGTAGCAACATGATAGTCTCTCGCATGCTTTTCCTCATCTCTACACTTGGGGGGAAAGGATAACTAGTTTTGGGAGGTGTGTATGAACTTTTCAAGAATCCTCTCTTCCCCTCTACTTTTTTTAAATACCAACATAGAAAGCATGTTGATATTTTAAGGGGGGCATCTCACCCTATCCATTCCATAGAAATCTTGTCATTTGACTTATTGACATACCCTTTTAGTGGTGGTTTTGTTATAATTCCCCCTAACGCATGGTTATTAATTTGTCCCCTATGATTTTGAGCATTAATTCATCTCTTGTAACATTAAACCTTTATGCACTCCTTGAGGCATGGTTATCAATGTTTTCCATGGATTTGGCATAACAGAGTTTCCTAATTCATGAAATTGAGAATTTTTACATTGCCACCTAGTATAATGCACCTTGATTTCTAGTGGAGCCATTTGTTTCATGAGTGATTTTAAATCCTTATGAGAATATGATTTTAGTTAAATAGCACACTCGATAGATGACATTTTGTATTTGAGAAAAATTTAAGCTTGAGGTCTATTTACCTTATTGAATCAAATCCTTTTTAATACTAACATTTTTTGTGGTTTATTATGTTTTTATATTTTTTCTTATGTTACTATTTGTCTACTTGATGTAGGAGCATCCCTGGTTGTAAAGCAATCTTATATCAACCAAAAAAAATTCTTTCCTTGCATTTTAGTCTGTAGTAGTTTCATAATTTCATTCTGCATTTCACCACATTATTATTTCTTAGCTCATGAAGTAGGATATGGCATCTTTATGAGGTCATCTACACCATATCTATATTTCAAATAATTTGTATTTTTTTATTGAAAGTTATTTCTCTTAGAACTTCACTGTAATTCATAGTTAGAGCCTTTAGGGTCGACCTTGTCCAGATTTCATAGTGTAGACCTATTTTAGAGTGTGCAAAGATTAATGGATTATCATGCAAGCTATTGGTGTGAATGGGATTATTTCCTAACTAGTTATTAGTGAGGGCCTATTCACATTATTATAAGTTTACTTAGGATTTAAGTTTCCTACTTTTCATTTCTAGAAGTTAGTTATAATGCCCGACCATGTCTCATTATTTTCTTTTAATTATCTAGGAATTTAGTAATTCTTTCATGCATTTGATATTTTGCATTGAGAAATTAATGTTTGTGTCCTAGGTTGTTATGACTTAGTTGTTTCATGTGATAGGATTAAGACAATTTTCATGATCTTGTCTATTCATAGTTCTCTCCTTGCTTATACAAGCAAGTCTCTTCTACATTTGTAAATCATCTCAATTCATTGTTTTTCACTTCAGGTGAAATAGCCTCTTCGTGTGTTGCTTCTCTCTTTTGTGAAGGCTTTTTTTTTATTTGTAGATGTTCCTAGAAGCCTTCTTCAACATGGTATCAGAGTGTTCATTTACAACCCCCTTCCATTAAGAGTGTTTTCTAGAGATGTGTGAGATCAAGTTTCTTTGATGCAAGCTATTTTTATTGGAGTCGTTTTCATTTTTTCTTCATAATTTTAGCTTCCACTCATTTCCATAGGAAAAATGATTTCTAGGTTTTTAGCTAGGGTCAAAATATCAACTAGATATCTACTAGATTTTGCAGATAGTAAGAAGATCTAAAGAAAAATGATGTCCAAAAAGTGTTATACATCATTTTTCTATACGTTGAAGGTCAAAAGAATTTTATTTTTTCATCTTCTACTTGTTGGATCAAAAAAATATTTCTAGGTTTCAGTTATTGTCTACTCAAATTTAATAGATTTTCTAGAAATCAAATCAAAAGGGCCACGTCTACATTGTCAACTAGCACAATTTATCCCATATTTTCAAAAATTCATTAACTTGAGTATATAGTGTCCAATTTTTAAAATCTTTATATTGTCAAAAAGATAATTCTACCCTCTACATAAATTTGAGGTTATTTTCATCATGGAGGAAAATATGAACATTCATCAATGCATGCACTATTTCTTTTTTTTTCTTGCATTAGGTTTGTATTTTCTCTTCACTTCATTTGGGTTGCTTTTCTAGTATTTTTTCCTTTTGTGGAAATTTTGAGCATCATTTGTAAGTAGTTTATTATATGTAAAGGAACTAAGATAAAGTGCCACACTATTGTACATGTATTTAGTGGATTTTGTACATAGCTTTGTGTTATATTTTGTACTTGCACTTTATTATAAAGGGCCATGGGAGGGTTGTGTAGTGCGTTTGTTATTTTTTATCACACCTTTGTCACTTGAGAGTCCCTCCATGACAACAATGAATCCATGTGATTCTTCCTTCATGCATGTGTGTCTTGGTTTTGTACACCCTTTTTTTAGTTGCAAGTACTTTCTTGTACACTTTTAGATGTTTCTTCTCCTTCATACATTACATGGTGATACATAAAGTTTCAGTGGATGTATCGTGCCTCTCCCAAGTCAGCATTATGGGAGGTATTATACTATTCATGCCAATGCTTCCTTGGGTTTTCTTTGGAGTGAGATATGTACTAGTACTTGTTACTATGTTCTAGGCGGATGCAACAACTAGTTACCCATGCATTTCGGTGTGATGGAGCATTTACCATATGGACACTCTTGCATTCTTGTTTTGTGGAGGAAAAAATTTATCCTTGTTTGATCAGTGTTCTTTAGACTATTGGCACTTGTATTTTTGACTTACATTGGTTGAGTAGTGTCATTGGGGTTACTTGTATAGATTCATGTGTTATTTGTATCTTCGATTTATAGATGTTTTTCCTTTGTTTTCCATTTAATTATTATTTGAGTAGTGTCATTTGGGGCACTCATATAGATTGTTGTCCTCTTGATCATTATCATCCTATTTTTAGAGGAGGTTCTTTAGTTTCGGCACTATAGCAGCCATCTTTAGATAATTTTTGTAGCTTCTTCATGTTCCTATTCTTTTTGGGACATTTTTTTGGAGGATTCTTAGTCCATCTTGTTTTCTTTTTTGTGAAGGAGTTTTATCCCACTAGATTTTCTCCTTTTCTCTATTTGTGAAAGATTAGTTGCATTTTCATTTGTACATGGGTACCTAACATAGCCTTGTTGTCGGGACCCATCTTTTCATCATTTGAATAATAACTACACTCCCAAGTTACACTTATGGGGGGTGTTATTGTGAATTGGGTTATTTTCTAACTAGTTCTTAGTGAGGAGATATTCACATTATTATAAGTTTAATTAGGAGAAGTTTCCTAGTTGTCATTTCTAGAAGTTAGTTATAAAGGGGCATGTCTTTTTATTTACTTTTATTTATATACCTTAATTTAATAATTCTCTCATGAATATAATATTTTTCATTGAGAATTTAGTGTTTGTGTCCTAGGTTGTTATGACTTGTCAAAATCTTGTCTAATCCTATTTCTCTCCTTTCCTATATAAGCAAGACTCTTGGGTATGTGCAGGATCATCATGGAAAAAATAGGCCCTTAAGTGGAAAAAAATTCAGAAAAATCAAAGTTAGGAAAATTGATGTAAAAATTTGAATAAGTTATCTATATTATTTCAAAATATGTAAGAATAGAATCTATAGCAAATTGAATTTAGTTTCTAAACTACTAGGTTTTTTTAAATAAAATCTATTTGGTGAAAATTGAAATTTCAATGCAAGATACTTAAATTGGGGGAAAATAAGAAGTAGGTGTTTGTATGACCACTTCAACCACAAAAAATGATATTTTTTATAATATTTTAGATATGGGTATAATGCGGGGATCATGATGAGCCAAAAGGTGGCAATATGATGGGTATGTGTGACTTCATTTTTTTACCCAAAATTGATGAAATGAAAGAGTTTTTAAAGGAGATTCTAGCTTTCCAGAATATAAATTATTCTTTACTTTGAATTAATATATTTCTTATTCATTTTTATTCAAACGACTAAAGTCGATTGATAGACGATTGTAAACATCTATAGCTTTCAAAGTATCACATTTTTTAATCCAAAAACATGTCTCATTCTATATACGTAATATAGGATTAAAAAAATAAAAATTGAATTTAATGAATTCTTGACCAAGTTAAGGTGGTCGACATACGATTTTTATATTTTTTAAAAGTTATAATAAAAAACCAAATTAATTATTTACTGGAAAAAATTACAAAAATATACATCACATTGGGGCATGAGTCCTCTACTTATATCTAAAATCTTATAAAAAAATTATCATTTTATTGTGGTTGGGGTAGTCAAACAGAAACCTACTTCTTATTTTTCCCTAAAATTTAAGTACCACTCGCGTTGATATTCAATTTTCACCAAATAGATTTTATTTTTTAAAAATACCTAGTAGTTTAGAAATTGCATTGATTTGATATAGATTCTATTCTTAGACATTTAAAATAATATTGATAACATTCATTTTTTATGTCAATTTTTAACTCCAGTTTTTTGAATTTTTGCCACTGGGGCCTATTTTTCAATGATGATCTGCACATACCCATATAAGTAGAGGACTCATGTCCCGATGTGATGCATATTTTTTTGTAATTTTTTTCCAAGTAAATAATTTATTATGATTTTTTTATTACAACTTTTGAAAAGTATAAAAACTTGTTGTCTAACCACCTTAACTTGGTCAAAACTTCATGAAATTCAAATTTTTTTTCAATCCTATAGTATACAAAGCATAAAATGTGATGCATGTTTTGGATTCAAAAAATGTGATACAGTTTGAAAGCTATAGATGTTTTTCAATTAGCCTATCAATCAGGGCTTTAGTCATAATTCAAATAGAAAATAAATAATAATAATTTATTAAATTCAAAGTAAAGCATAATTTATATTGGTGGAATGTTGAGAATTTCCTTTAAAATACCCTTTTCATTTCATTAATTTTGGGTAAAATAAAATTCGTCAGCCACATACCCTACAAATACCCATCATATTGCCACTTTTTGGCCCATCATGATCCTACACTTACCCTCTTGTACATTTGTAAATCATATCAATTCCAATTCTTTTTCACTTTTGATGAAATAGCCCCTTCGTGTGTTGCTTCTCTCTTTTATGAAGGTGTTATTTTGGTCTACACATGTTCTTGGAATCCTACTTCAACAAAAGCTTGGTTTTAATGGGATCTATCTTGGAGATCCACAATTTATTTCATTTCATAAAGGATTATCTTTCATATTTTAAGGTTGACCTACACGTTTGATCATCTATCAGGTTTTGTAAACCCTTGAAGCTAATGTGGACCTTCACTGGAGATGGAGAATCATATTTAAGATCATTTGTAATTCATTAGAAGATGGTCAATTAGGATGAGAATGGTTTATGATTTTCATGATTAGAGTTTAAATTTAAAATTATATGAGAAATTTAAACCCTAATGGATTGATTGATTGGATCAATGAAATGGAGGAATAATTTGAATATGAAGAAATTTAAGTTCCGAAAAGAGCAAGATTTGTGAAAACAAAGTTGAAGGGGCATGCTGCTTTATGGTGGAAAGAAGTTCAATTAGTGAGGAATAAAAGAGGAAAGTTGAGTATCATAAAATGGGATAGAATGGTGATAAAGATGAAGAATCAATTTATACATGTTGACTATTAAATTGATTTTTTGAAAAGATTGTAGAACTTGAGGAAAAAGAAAAAATCTATGAATCAATATATTGAAGAATTCTACATGATGATCATTAGGACTAGGCCTAGTGAAGCAAGCAAAGAAAAGGTGGTGAGGTACATCAATGGAGTGAGAATGAACATCCATGAAGAACTGTGCCTAGTAAAGATGACAACCGTTGAAGCATATCAATTTGCATTAAAGGTGAAAGAGAAGTTGCACAAGGAGTTTCAACAAATACATAGAAGTGCAAGAGAAGCATTCAAGAGGAGTGGATCACAAACCAAATAAAGAAGACCTTATGTAGAAAATAAAAAGGATGGGAAACATGCTACTAAAGTGAAGAGAAGGGAAATAATTCATACTATAGAGGAAGAGAAGATAGAAATTTATATCATAGTGACAAAGGAGGTCATAATTCATATTGCAATGATGGATACCAGAGAGATGAAGAAAGATTTGAGAGGAGACCATTTAGAGGAACCTATTTCAAGTGTGGAGGTGAAGGACATAGACCATTTGAATTCCATTAAGGAAGTACTAAAAAGAAGACTAAGCATGCAAGAAGAGCAGCTTATGTGGTTGAAGAACATGTTGAATCCCCTAATTCAGTTGGGAAACATGAGAAAGGTGAATCATTAGTGATAAGGATAGCTTTGATACTTGAAGAAGTGACTGAGAAACCACCTCAAAGGAAGATTTTGTTCAGAAAAAGATGTAAGTCTGGAGGAAAGGCATGCAAAGTTATCATTGATAGTGGTAGCACTTATAATCTAGTTTCAGAAGAGATGGCATCCAAGTTGAATTTAAAGAGATTGAAACATCCAAACCCCTATAGGATAACATGAATTCGAGATGAGCATAAGATATTGGTGAATGAGCAATGTTTGGTGAAATTTCATATAATATCATATAAGAATGAAGTACTGTGTGATATTATGCCTATGGATGCATGCCATTTACTATTAGGAAGACCATGGAAATATGATAAGAAAACAATTAATGATGGAAGAAGGAACACCTATACTATGACTTCAAATGGTAAGAAAATTAAGTTGATATATTTAGAGGAAGAAGATAAAAGTGAAGTTTGTAGCACTATCAAACAATATTTGGTAGATGGAAGGAAATTTTTGGATTGATTGAGGCAAAAGAATATGTGTTTTGCACTTATTCTAAGGAAGGCGAGTAAACTAGAGGTAAAGATTCCTACCACAAAGAATGAAGAAGTATCATAACTATTGAAAGAGTGTGAAGACATCATATCAGAGAATATACCAGATGGATTACCACCAGTCTAAAGTATTAATCATCATATAGATCTAACACCTAGAGCAACTTTTCCAAACAAGTCAGCACATAAAATGACATTGGTAGAAAATGTAGAATTGAATCGGTAGATACAAGAGTTGTTGAAGAAATGACTGATCAAGGAAAGATTAAGCCCATGTATAGTACCTACTATACTTGCACCAAAGAAAGATGGAGAATGAAGAATGTGTACAGATTCCAGAGTAATCAATAGGATCATAGCCAAGTATAGATTACCATTGCCAAGGATGGATGACATTATGAACTATTTGAGTGGAGAAAAGTATTTCAAAAAGATTAACCTAAATATTGGATACCATCAAATCAAAATCAAAGAGGGAGATGAATGGAAGACTACATTTAAGACTAATGAAGGATTGTATGAGTGGTTAGTAATTCCTTTTGGATTGACCAATGAACCTAGCAATTTCATGAGATTTATGAATGAGGTACTAAAAAAATTCTTGGGTAAGTTTTCCATTGTTTACTTGGATTATATTCTAATTTTTAGTAAGACTTGAGAAGAACATTTTTTGCACATCGAACAAGTATTCCAGAAGTTTAGAGAAGAGAAGTTGTTGATTAATGTCAAGAAGTGTAGTTTCATGAAGACAAAATTGGTATACTTGTGTTTTGTTATTCCTACTGAATGATTGAAGATGGACCCCAAGAAGGTTAGAGCAATAGTTTACTGGCCTACATTGGTAAACATTGGAGAAGTAAGATTTTTCCATGGATTGGCTAGTTTCTACTAGAAGTTTATCAAAAGCTTTAGTAGCCTATGTATACCTATTACTAAAACAATGAGAGGAGAGAAGGACTTTAAGTGGACATCTGAAGCACAAATAAGCTTTGAAATGTCAAAGAAAAAGGTGAACAAATAGCCAGTATTAGCATTGAATTATTTTTACAAAGTATTTCAAGTTGATTGTGATGCAGGTGGAAATGCAATAGGAGAAGTGTTGATTCAAGAAGGAAGACCTATAGCTTATTTCATTGAGAAGTTGAATGATGTCAAAAGAAGATATTTAGTTTATGATAAGGAATTATATGCCATAGTTCAATCGTTGAAGAAGTGCATAAATTATTTGTTGCCTAATGAGTTTGTGTTGTATACTGATCACCAAGCCTTGCAGTATTTGAATCGTCAAGGAAAGCTAAATTAGAGACATATGATATGGATTGAGTTCTTGCAGAGTTATACATTTGTGTTGAAGCATAGGAGTGGCAAGTCAAACAAAGCTGCAGATGCATTCAAAAGAAGGATGAATTTGTTGACAAAGATGAGGATAGAAGTATTGGGTTTTGAAGAATTGAAGCACATGTATGAGTGTGATCCAGATTTTTCCAAATCTTGGGAGCTAGTAGTAGCAAATTGAATCTAATGGTTGAACCTCATTTAGGAATATATGTTGTTTAAAGGATATTAGTTGTTTATTCTGCAAAGTTCAATGAGGGAGAATTTGATTAAGGAGAAGCATAGTGGAGGACTAGCAAGAAACTTTGGAGTGGATAAGACAATAGCATTGGTGAATGAACACTACATTTGGCTGCAAATATGTAAGGATGTCAGAAATATGTTCAAAGTTGTAGACTTTTTCAAGTTGCAAAAGGGAATAGTCAAAATACTAGATTGTACAAACCTTTGATAGTACTAGAGAGACCTTGGGAAGAAATAAGCATGGATTTAATATTGGGATTTCCAAGAACACAAAGAGGACATGATTAAATCATGGTAGTAGTAGATAAACTTTATAAAATGGCACATTTCCTTGCAAGAAGACCAATGATGCTATGGATGTCGCTAACTTATTTTTCAATGAAATTTTGGAAGAAGATCAAGATAGATCTAAAGTTCAGTTCAGCATATCATCAATAAATAGATGGACAAACAAAAGTGGCAATTTTTTTTTTGGGTAACCTATTAAGATTTTTGGTTGGAGATAAGGCATGAAATTTGGACATAGTTATATCGCAAGTAGAAATTGCATACAATAATTTGGTGAATTAGAGTACAAGGAAGACATAATTTGAGATTGTGACAATAGTACATCCCAGAGGAGTTAGAAAGCTAAGAGATATCAGTATGGAGAATAAGAGGATTGTAGAAGCATAAGAGTTTGTAGACTTCATGGAAATATTGCATAATCAATCCTGGAAGCATTTTGAGGACATAAATAGTACGTATAAGCGAAATCCAGATGAGAAAAGGAGACAAGGAATTTTATTTTGGTGATGAAGTAATGGTATATCTAAGGAAGGAAATATTTCCAATGGAAACATACAATAAGCTAAAGATGAGGAAGTTTGGACCTTGTAAGATTCTAATTAAATTTGATTTGAAAAATGCTTATGAAGTGGAGTTATCGAAGACATTAGGTATCTCACCTATTTTCAATATTGTAGATATCTATGAGTACCATGAAGGATACTAAAGTGATAGTATCCATAAAGTATATTTGAAGGAGTAGTAACCACACCAACCACGAAAGGAGATTAAATAAATTTTGGATAATAGAATTAGGAGCACTAGGAACAAGTAGTACAAAGAATATCTAGTGACATGGAAAGAAAAACCAAAGGAGGATCCATCATGGATTTCTTAGGCTGAGGTGAACCACTTTGGTTTTCTTCTAGCCCTTAGAAAGTGAGGGAATCACTTTTCTTCCAACTGGGCAAGTGTCCGATGTAGGAGCATCCCTAGTTGTTAAGAAATCATGCATATCAACCAAAAACATTTCTCTCCTTGCATTTTAGTTTATATCAGTTTTAGAATTTCAGTTTACATTTTACTGCATTATTGTTCCTTAGCTCGTGAAGTGGGATATAGAATCTACATGAGGTCATTTGCAACATGTCTAGATTTTAGATCATTTGCATTTGTCTATCGAAAGTTATCACTCTTAGAACTTCACTATAATTCATAGTCAGAGCGTTTCAGGAAAACCTGGTCCAAATTTCATAATGCATACCTATTTCGGAGTGTGCAGAGCTTGATGGAGTATCATGCAAGCATTTTGGGTCCATTTGGATCTATCTTGGATATTCACAATTCATTTCATTTCACAAAGTAATATCTTTCATATTTTAAGGCCAACCTTCACGTTTTATCATCTATTAGGTTTTGTAAACCCTTGAGGTCGACACAGACCTTTATTGGAGTAGGAAAGTCATATTTAAGACCATGTGTAATTAATTGGAAGGTGGTTAGTCAGGAGTAGAGTAGTTTAGGATTTTGATGATTAGAGTTTAAATATTTTGCATCACCCCATTGAGGGACTAAAATAAGGCCTTCAACCAATTGTAGTGTTGAATTCCCTTGCAACAACCATGTGAGCCCTGATTATTTTCCCATGAGGCATATGATGCATGTAAAATTTCCAATTTAATAAAGATTTATATTTGCAGAATATTTTCTTATGCCATTTCCACTTTTTTGACTCTAAGCTACATGGTTGGATAGTTTTTTTTGGATCCTACATCCGTGACTACACAACTACTTTGTGTCTTTGGCATGCTTAATTTGTGTATTTTTTGTGTTTTCTTTGTGTATTCCATGTGCTTGGTTCATTTATTATTTTGTATAAGGTGTATTTTCTTTGTGTATGCTTTATATATTCTTTTATAGTGTAATTCATTGATGGTTCAGTAAGTGCTTTATGTGTGTGTGATTCATTCTTTTTCTTATGTGTATGTTTCACTTAACCTTGTGGATCAATGAGATCCTAAGTTGGGGTCTTGCATACACCACAACTTAGTGTCATATTGTCTCTTCAGTGTTTTGATGTGAATTTTTATTCCTTTAGTGTGAGTATGAACGTAAGATCATACTCTCACTAAAGTGGGGGCTAAAAGTAGTGTTGAAAGTTGTCACACTTGATAATCTCACACTACCTTGACACCCGATTTCACCTATAACTTTAATTATAATAAAAATTTATCAATTTTAGGGCTGGATTAATAAACTATATTTAAATCCTTATCACCCCTATAAATTTAGACCAAAAAGTATTGATCACTTTTTATAGGGTTGCTTAGATCAAAAAGAATTTTTTTGAATGTTTGAAATTCTGATTGACAAGCTTTTATGATTTGAAAATGACCCTAGGTCAGCCCCTACCCAAAAGGATTAACTAAAATGCATTTAAAAATATTATTTCCTCTCATTTTGAACATTAAGGATGTATTTATGAATAGGAGACTAATTGGAAGGAAATTATGTAGAATTATTAAGTCATCCCCTACATGCTAGCTTCAGTAATCTATGATGTATATGAGCTAAATTTTGCAGGTCTATCAAGCATTCAAGGCTTTCATCAATCAACTTGTGTCTGGCATCTCTTCAAGGGTTTTCTCATCAAGGTAACATAATCATTTGCAATTTATCAATTTCAATCAATTATTGTTGTTTTAGCCTCTATTTGACTTAGAGTATGCTCTCTTGATCATCATCAATCTATTGTTATGTGGAGCTTGATCAAAATTAGAGTTTAATTTCCCCACTTTAGTCAATGTGTTTTCCACCAAATCAATCAATGGGGGAATCAAAAGGGGGTTAGAGAAAAATTTGATTAATATTTTAAGAAGGAATTTGTTATCTATTTCCTATTCAAATATCAATTAAACAATTATGTAACTACCCAAAAAAATGAATAGTTTTATTACTGCATTTAAATTTGAGGGGTCACAATTTGAATAGTTGCATCAAGGGTGTGCGTGGGATACCAACAACTATGTGAGTTTTGATTTTTGTCATTGTTGTGAATGAAAAATAGTTAGCAAAAAATTCATAGCTTTCTGACAAAAAAAAACATAGGTTAAATTTTTAGGCGCATGTAACACTATGCGTGGAATCACAAAGTAGTGGTAAATGTTTCAATACAATGTTGCAAGTTGCTACTATTACTACAAGTCACTGTAAATACATTTTATAGAATTTTGTTAATATAAATTGTAATGTTGTTGGTGGACATAGGCCGAGATTTGGGTGAACCACGTTAAAAACATTGACGTTCTTCTATTTTGTTCCACTATGTGGACATTATAATTTGCATTTAATTGGTAGTTTGAACACTCTATTCCCCCCTTGAATTCCTAACACAATCATTTTAAGTGGAGGTAGAAATACCAACATGAGGTTTGAATTATGCAAGCTCCTATACAAAAAAATCCTTTCCCCTATTTTTCATGCGTATAGGTTAGATCTAAAGGTTTTTGTCAATTATGGTCCTAGGAAGTAGAGTGCAGAGCTTAATAAGCATCTCAAAATTTCTAGATCCAAAGAAATAAATGCTTAGTCTAAGACATCCTTGCACCCTAGAATAGCCAATTTAAGCCAAAATTTATAGTGGAAGCCCCTCTCTATTGTCACTTCTCATATACAAGTTAGTTTTACAACCTTTTGTTCTCATCTATTTGATAAATTCTAATTTCAAATCAAGCATTATATGTCAAATAGGCTTGTCAAATCACACATCAAATTTATCACAACACAACACATCACAAACATAAATTAGTGGGGGATTGCCTCTCCATTGTGGCAACAAGTCAATCATAAAAGCCCTAGTGCACTTATGTTTAATGTTTTGTAAGTGAAAAGGATACAATCTTAGTTATCCTAATTGGATCTAGGATCACTTTTCCAATAAAACACAAATGTTAAAATTAGCATAAAATATGCACTTATTGTCACCATTTTAATCCCTTAGTAGGTGGTATATATATCTAAATAATGTGTTTGTATTCACTACTTAAGTGTACTTAGGTTGATGAGGTTACTAAATGTGCAACCTTTAAGCCTCTAGAGGTTACCAAGTTATTTGGTTAACCTCATGTGCTACCTTTTCAAGGTTGGAAGACTTTCCATCTCACCTCAAAGGTCACTTAACATTTGGAATCAAATTTGATGACTTGGTCAAATCGGTTGTTTGTTGACACATTCCTAGTGATCATAAGGTTGACACCTATAGGACACTTGTCTACTTATTTGTGCCACATCATGGAGCACTTGTCAGTCTACATGATAAGTGGATTGCCTCTTCCTTGCCTATATATGCAATGCTTCCTCATTTGTACATTTGGGTCAAATAAATACAATATTTGCAATGTTAACTTGTGCTTATTATTTAATCTCCTAGATTCTCCGAATTTCTTATATTTTTTCAAAGCTTAGGAGGAGGTGGTTTCAGGCCAATGAACCAATTTGATTGAATTTTGTTTGCTCCATTGCTTGCTATCTATTAATAATTTGTAGGCAAGTCCATCGCCCACATTAGCAATCTCCTGTGGTCGTCAGATTGAAGGTACTTATCTGTTTGCATCTTTCTGCATGTTTTTGTGCATGTTTGTGGCGTGAACCCTGTATCAATCTCCAGCCTCTGCATCAAACCTCGACCGTGTATTAATTTTTTGAGGCCGTGTATTGAATGTGCAGGTTTTAATTTATTAGTTTCATTGTTTACAAAGTTTCCATCGCAGGGTTTGTTGCGCATCTACAGTAATGAAGCCAAGCTTTCCGCATTGTTTGTTGCATCTTTGAAGACTCTGGCTGTTGAAGATAGCGATAGAGTATTCGTGGCTATTGAAGACATCGATAGACCTTCAACATGAGCTTCATCTGCGTCCTTCATTTGTGCGATTGGCCTTCAACATGAGCTTCATGGCTCACATAGTGAGCTTCGCAGCTCACACATGAGCTTCATGGCTCACACAGCATGCCTTTTAGCTCTTGCATTCATGATTTTCCTATTTCCTTGACATGATTTGCCTTCAAAAGGTTGATGTTAGAACTTGGGGCTGTGACTTCTTCCATTAGAGGCCAACACAGTTCATCCAAGTTTGGCGTTTTAATTTTTTGGCAATAAATTTTGCAAAATTTGTGCCAATAGGCTACTAATGTGGCATAGAGGTTGGCCAGACGGCTGTCAAAATGTCACGAATCCAACTAGTGCAAAGATTCCCTCCAAATTCTCTTTGACTCAGTCTTCCTCTTCACGTCTTGTGGTCTTGTTTGCATATTTTGTTACATAGTAAAAGTTTATAATATTCCGCATTTTAAATATTTTTGTTATTAAACTATTGTAACTCTTAATTGTCAAGACTATCTGTGTGGAAAAATTTGAAATAGGGGATCAAATTGTCAAAATTTTGTATAGTTAAATTTTTTGTAAAGAAGAGTCATTTTTTTCTTTTTCAATAAGTTTGGTTAAGGGATTTTTTTTCATTTTGCAATAACTCGCAAACGAAAGGGGGTCATTTTAATGGAGGTTTTCATTTTAACTTTTTATCATTTTATTGAGGTTTTGAAAGGCATAATTGATCTATGTCTTCACTATTCACCTCATGACATAAGTGACAAAAACTTGTAAGAACTCATAACAGAAAATATTGTTGTAAATGCACCCACATAAAGTGCCACAAATTAAATATGTGTTTCATATGGAGGGAATTTAGAAAATTCTATACTTACACTAAATTATAAAGTGTAATGGTGGGTTGTATAATGTCTTGATTAGCATCATAGTTGTGAATCCTCATAATTATCGCCACATGGTGTGTTGCCTTGATTTTCCATCACAATAATGGATCCTCGTGATTCTCTCCTCATTTGTGTGTGCCCTGATGCACACCCTTTTTTAGTTTCTTGTACATCTCCACATTCCTTGCACATTCTTATGGTCGATTTCAATTGGTTTGCTTATCTCTTAGCATTAAGGGTGGATTATGATAGTGTTGTAATAATGCTTCTTTCAATGAAGCAGTGGAGGAATCTTTTTTTTGGGAGGTCTCATGAACCTTCTATCTTGATCTCTCATATAGGGGATTATTTTAATGGATCATATTTTTGATATTTTAGTACTTCTAATCACAGTACTATCTATATTTTCATCTTCACAAAGTTTGATTGACTTTGTGTAGATGGTTGAGTAGTGTTCATATGTTCACTCATGTAGTATTTTGTATCTCTTATCTTGATCTACATTTCTTGGAGATTCATTGATTTCACTAGACACCAATTCATCATTGATAGGATTTACAGCTTTGACATGCTTCAAGAGTTCTTCATCATGATGTTTCTATAATCATGATACATCTTTTCAAAAGGTCTTAAATCTTTCAATTTCTTTTCTGGAGAGGATTTTTGTTCCCACTAGATTTTCTCCCTTACTCCACTATATGAGAAACTTTGTACATGGTTACCTAACATGGTCTAATATCTAGAACCCATATGTTTCTATCTATTTTAACTTTTTTATCTCCCCAAGTATCACATAAGGAGGAGAGGTGTTAGAGTGAGAATTTTATCTATTCACTATACTTAAGTCTACTTAAGTTGATGAGGTTAGACAACTTCTTGTCTAACTAAATGTGCAACCTTTAAGCCTCTAGAGGTTACCAAGTTATTTGGTTAACCTCATGTGCTAACTTTTTGAGGTTGGAAGACTTTCCATCTCACCTCAAAGCTAACTCAACACTTGACATCAAGGTAAATTATTTGGTCAAATAGGTTGTTGGTTGGCACATTCCTAGTGATCCTAAGGTTGACACCTATAGGAAACTTGTCTACTCATTTGTGCCGCATCATGAGGCACTTGTTAGTCTACATGATGGGTGGATTGCCTCTTCCTTGCCTATATATGAAAGACCTCCTCATTTGTACATTTGAGTCGACTAAATACAATATTTGCATTGTTTGTTTGTGCTTATTATTGTATCTCCTAATTTCTCCTAATTTCTTATATATTATTCCTTGCCATTTAAAAATAATAACATATGGATACAAAAGTAAATTTATTTACATCAGACTTGTCTTATTTTACATTAAAATTATTTGAATCTTACTTTTATATTATTTATATATCTTTTTAAAAGTGTTAATTCTTAAATAAATAAATATGAAAACTCCTAACTAAATACATTTATCTATACATTATTTATATAGTTTATATATATAAGTTATATTATCTTTATATTTAGGTATATTTACGTAATGATTATTTATTAATTTTCTTATAGGAATTATATATATGTGAACCATAGATTTGTGGTGGTGTGGGATGCTATGACTCTCTTGCTCAAATGGGTTTTTCACCTAAAGGAAAAGATATAGATCCCACACAAAATATAGGTGATTCAATCAAAATAATGAAAGTACAATTAATATATTCCTAAATTCAATGTTCTAAGTGCAATAAAATGATAATATAGATTGATTACTTATGCAAAACCTAAGGAATATGAAGTGTTTGGAAACACAGTGTGATATGCAGAAATGGACTACAAACATAAACAAATAAAAACTAAACTTGATGAAACTGAATGGAGTGCACCTAGAGGTAGAATGCTGCTGCTAGAAAGTTTAGGAATGTTTCAAAAATAACTATTGATGGCCACTAGGACACATTCACCATAGATCGAAAATTAGTCTAGGTTCTAGTAAATTCTGTTGAAGCAGGTTTTAGAGTGTTAGGAACTAAAATATGAAGAAATCACCTTTTCTAGCCTAGAAGTGGGACTCATTTTCTACTGATGGTCAATCAGTCCACCTACAGAAATCTACAAATTTTTAAGTCAACTATGTGGGTCTAGATCTGCACTTGTCTTCTTGTCGAGTTGACGGATCCAAACCTATAGAAAACAGGCTAAATGATGTCCCCAAGCTTGAATTAGGTTTATTTCTACTTGAAGAGTCTTGATGACTTGTTGACCACTTTTCAACACCTATTTCTTTAAAAAAAAATTAACAAGACCTGCAAACACATGTAAAGAGGGGGAAAATGGTTAAGGGTTAGAGTATAGGGATTTTCCTTGGTCAAATCCCACTTTGGTAATCAAACCCTTCATAAAGAAATGAAATGAAATAAGAAATGTATATTGAAAAAATAACAAGCAAGTGTCATAAACTCATCAAACCCTTGTTGTTGAAGTTTGAAAATATGTCAATGATTCCTCTAAGATGCTTGATTCAATGATGTCATGATGCTTGAATGCAAGAATGAGATGATTGAATGGATGAATTAGTGAATTAGTGAACTAGGTGATTGGGGGTTAAAATGGATAGAAAAGCACTTATTTATACACAGTTATGCCTTAATTTCCCAAAAATATATTACAGGCCGACCTAGGGTCTTAATGAATAAACACCTGAAAGAAATTTCAATTTATTTTGAATTTTGTGCCAAGAAGGACTCATTTTCCACCCATGGTGAATGGGTCCCACTCAAGGCAAGCAAGTGGGTGTTGGGAATTAAGTTTAATTTAATGTTGTTTGTTAGGTTTATATTAAAAAACACACTTAATTAAGGCCTATAAGTGCATAAAGGGGCCAAATAAAGCATAAGAAAGGTGCAATTAGTGATGATAAGCCTAAGAGAATGTGAAAGTTTGTTACAAGACTTTACAACACTTAAGAAATTTTGGTAAGGGATAAAAATGGAATATTTAGATGAATTATAACAAGAAGAGTCTAGAAAAGTGTAGAAATGTGTTACAACACTTCACAACACCTTCACAAGAATCATAAAGTCTTAATAATTTGAATATTCAAGACCTAATGCGAATGTATAAGTTACATTGTGACATTAAATCTAAGAAAAATAAGCCAATAATCACAAGAAAAATACCTAAATGACCATGAAAATGTCCGAAGATTCATTTTTCTATGGTACATTTAGCCGCCACTTTAGTGAGATGATGAACTTGCTTCAAACTCACACTAAAGTAGTCATGCATACTGAGAGAAATCCAAATGCACTTATGCTAGCAAGGTGAGATAACAATGATCAATAGGGATGATCAAACCCCCAAGATGAAGATCCCATGGAAAACTAAACATAAGAACAAAGGAACACACATATGGAAGAGAAAAAGAAAAGGAAGAGGAAAAGGAAAAGTCGGGTCAAGCTCCGATTGTTTGTTCAGCTAGTTGTGGATCAGATCTAGGCTGTTTGTTTGAAAAAAAAAATGCATACTTACTCTGGGGTGAAGGAACTCATGGCAGTCCATCAGGTGAGAAGGCCCAAAAGGTGAGAAACATAGGCTTGGTTGATATGTACTCACAAACACATAGGTGGCTATGGGGAAAGTCATGCCTCAGAATGGGCTTCTTGCTCAACCATATGAAAGTTATACCTCCTGATAACTCTAATAAGGAACCACAAAGGAAAATGTTGGTTTGTGCTTCACGAGACAATCAAAGATTTGTATGCTTAGAACTCATGAACAAGCAAGATGGCACCACAAGCATGCAAGTTACATTATGCACTTGGTGACCACATGAATGTAAAAATGTAAAATGCAAATGAAATATTCAAATGAGTCTTGTTAAGTTCATGCAAGTTCTATAACTTAGGGAACATTGTGTTTAATGTCTCCAAGAGAGGACCAATCAAAGAATAGAATATTCACAACTTAGGGGATGTAGTGCATCATATCAAGTCATTAAAAAGAATGTAATATGCTAAGATAGATCACACTTATGAAGGACATTAGACCCAATGTTATCCACAAAGTGACAAACACATCGTATAAAGTAACAAGGCTGCACTAAGAACCAAGAAAAATGAATACTTCCAATGTATGCCACCACTTTAGAGGAATTGCTACACACTGTTTTATGAGCAATTACTTTAAACTAGCAAAGAAAGGATGCAAAAAGAAAACAAGACATGAAATCCAACTTTGAAAGCCCCTATGCCAAGTTCTATGTTTCTGAGTAAGGCTACGTCATGCAAAGGAAACGGAACAAAAGAAAGAGGGGTTTCCCCAAATACACATAGAACTGGAAGAATGACACAAAGAGAGTGCAAAAATATATATATATATAATTTGTTTTAGATCAACATGAAAGAGATGTTGTGGTCTCAATGCTTTTCATCATCCCCAAAACGAAAACACAAGTGAAAAGAAACTGAAAAGGAAAAAAGAAAGATAGAGTATGACATATAGAAGAATGGAGGTACAAATAGAGGAAGCACACAAAGAGGGGGAGAACATCAAATGTCACATCACAGGGGAACACGATACACACATGTAATCAAATAAAATGAAAAAGGAAAAAAGAAAGTGTAAAAAGGCTAGGAGGGAAAATGTAGGTTAACCATCGAATAAGCCATCTGCCTCCCAATCATGTTCAGTGTAGTGTGAGGGTGGTTGACTATCCAAAGGGACAATTGCAAGTGTCAAACTAGGGGAAGTACTAGGTTCTTCACTTGATGTAGGGGTTTTTTCATTTAATCTCAAGGAAGAGGAAAATAAATAATTTATATCATTATGCTCCTCTTCATCTATTTTAGAGATCTCATCATCATCATCATCTATATTAATCATGACAGGAGGATGGATTATAATTTCCAAGGAAGGGTGTGTCAGGAATAGTGGTTGTTGTATCAAATTGTTTTGTTGTGATGGTTGCAATGTACTATCTTGTGGCAGTTCAGGAGCAGGAGGGTGGTGAGGTATTGTTGTTTTCAAATGTGGAGATTGATTTTCTTTTTTTTCTTTAGCTTCTAATTGATGAGCAAGGAGACGATGTCGATGCCTATGCTCTCTAGCACCACAGTTTTGTTTGATTCTATTTTGAAGTTGTGTAGTTGTATGAGAAATTTGATCCACCATATGATCCTTTTCTTCCTAAGGAGGAGGAATGGAAGGAATCAAAGGAGATGGGTCAATCACTTTCTCTTTTTCTTTATAAAATTGTTTAATGTGAGAAGGCATGATGGGGTTGGTGTCATTATCTCTTAGGAATTTAGATGATGAAGGGAAGTTTTTATTGTTGGTTGCTTGTGAGGTTGCACTATTTTTTCATGTTTAGATTTAGGTTTAAGCATTGTTTCATCTAGGATAAGAATAACGGAAGTGGACAGGGACATATGGCAAAGAGACAATTTGGCTATTTGTTTGGCTTTCAACTTTTGATAGGCAATGAAAAAGAAGTCTTTGTGAGGGGTGATGGTTTCCATAGGTTCAAACCAAAAGGATTCTAAGGAAAAATTACCTTTAGAAGAAAATGGATTAAAGCCACTATGGTGTACAGTAAATGTCTCATTTTCAAGCGAAAACTTCAAACATTTGTGAA
The DNA here is from genome assembly GCA_007258455.2 of Sequoia sempervirens. Classification (NCBI taxonomy): domain Eukaryota; kingdom Viridiplantae; phylum Streptophyta; class Pinopsida; order Cupressales; family Cupressaceae; genus Sequoia; species Sequoia sempervirens. The sequence continues at coordinate 59,361 of VDFB02067207.1, forward strand.
TGATTGAAGGGACAACTTTCATCTTGTAAATCCAAGGATGACCTAGCCGCAAAAGAAACTAATTTTATTGTGAGATGATAGAGAATGTTACATCCAATGTTTTAGGTCCTATTTGTAATGGGAGTATGATCGATTCGATCGTAGGGAACACAAAACCAGTATGTGTTTTAATCCATGCTACTGGTTTGTCATAATCATCTTGATAAACATCATGTAATACTAAAAATTATTCCATTATCACATTCTCCCCATAGGAAAGATCTATTAATATCCCATTGATGGGCTTATCATAGATGCGGCTAGCTATGTAAAGAGGACCATCGGGAAGCTTTTCAAGTATATCGTGAGAAGAAAAAGTAATATCAAGAGATTTGTTAGTTGGGCCCGTACGAGGGATAAGGTCTATCATACCAATGAGTTCATCCATAGGATTAACATGGGTAACATTTGGAGTAAGATCATTTTGTTTAATATTTGTATCAACATTCATCACATCAGTGTTTGAAGGTTCACTAGCTTTGACAAATGATATATTGTGTTTAGGCATGGAGTTGGTAAAAAATTGCAAATTTTGGTTGGGGGTGGTAGAGGACGTATTACCTGTAACATTAATATTTGAAATGGATAGACAACGATAATCAATGAGGTCTTGCACTATGTGTTTGAGACGCTTGCATTGTTTTGTGACATGTCCATTTTGGTGATGAAAATGATAACTAGTGGGTTTAAAGGTGTGGGGTAAAGGCTTGGTAGGATAAAGTGGTTTGACTATATGCAAAGTGATCATCTATTGTTATATTAGTTGATTCATTGTGTTATGGAGAGTATCAGGTAAGGTGGTAAATTATCTCTTTAGGTCCCCATAAGTAAAAGGTATGGCGGCTTTAACAATTGTTACTCGGTTGTTGAAAGGTTGAGGTGGTTGTGGAGGAGAGGGATTGAACTGTAAGAAGCTTTTGTTTGGTTTTCTAAAGTTATGTGAATTGTTTTGGTTGCTTTGTCATACTTCTTAGCTCAACTAGAAGTGGATTTTGCATCCAAACTAGTAACCGAGTTGTGATAGTCACAAACCTTGGGTTGTGCATAAATGCATGAAAGAAGGAAATTTCATCATGGCCAATTTATCATGAATGTGAGTTTGTAAGTTTTTAATAAGCATCTTTTGGAGATTTGAATTAGGAACCTTGACATTGACTTGAGCATACAATGACTAATAGCGTAAAATGAAATCAGTGACTTTCTCATCCTCATTTTTTTTACACCTCATTAAATCAGCCATTGTCTTTTTGGGAGTCATATGGACTTGGAAATGACTTATAAAGGAATCAACAAGCTCATTAAATGATTGAATTGAATGATTGGGTAAAGATGAAAACCACTCCAAGGAAATATCCTTTAAAGTCTGAGGAAACAGTTTAGCTAACAATTTATCACCAAGGACAAAATCATTGCATAAGGTAGTATTGGCATTGACATGATTAGTAGGGTCTCCTTTACCTCCATAATTTCAAACCTAGGCATCTCAATTCCTTGTGGCATCGATGTTTCTAATATTTCCAAAGATAATGGGCTACTATAGACGTAGTATGTGGGTGGTGCATTTTGGTTTTAGTTTATGGTGGATATTTGTTGTTGCATGGAAGACATAGTGTGAAAGAGTTGTGTTATGGGAGGGTTAGTGTAAGTGGTATGAGGTGGAAGAGAGGATGGTGATGGAGTGTATGTAATGTTGGAAAAAGAAAAGGGGACAATAATAGGGGTGAAAGTGGTGGAGGATGGAACATTCGATGCCACAAGGGTGAAAGTGGTGGAGGATGGAACATTCGATGCCACAAAAGAACTAGAAATGCTAATTGGAATAGTGAAAGAAGGAGTCACATGACTAACCTGTTGCATGGTTCTTGTAACTTGAGGATTGATATAGGTGGGCATGGATGCCATGATTGAAGAAGGAATATGAGATCCTCCATGGCTAACCATAGTGTTTGTTGGTTGAGATGTGCTAGAGGTGGAAGAAGCATGTTTTTGATATATCTCAACAATTTATTTCATAACATCTAAGACCTCATCACTTTCAAGCATTCAATGGATGTTGTCTATAGCAGGAATTGCAGTGGTTGAAATGTTTTCAAGACAATTCTTTTTGAAAATGTGCTAAATCCTCATGAATGTTAATGAATTTTTCTTGCAAAATGTAAGCATTTGATGTGTCAACTTGCATGCTATTGGTAGGCATAGTATTGCTAAAGGTAGGATCCATGCCTAATGCACTACTATCAATACCAGGAGTAGGAGCTCGAGACAACCCAAGGTCCACAATGAGTGTGTTATTGTGGGATGACATGAGTCGTGAACTTCTCACTAAAGTATTATCAATAGGGCACTAAACACTCATACAATTACCACAAAAGGTAGGGTGGATGAAAATTCAATGCAATCTAGGTATAATAAAATGCAAATAACAAAAATTCTATAAACTAAAATAGGAAGGAAATAACAGAAAATAGAAATGCAAAAATTATTGTGAAAATAATAGAAATTGTTGTACAAAAAGTACAACTAGACTGATTCACCCAGGGTGGCAAATTAGACTAGGGATGATTATTTTTTGATTTTTAAAAAATTTAAAGTAATTTTGATGCTTTTATAATGCAAAACTAGGATGTAGATGCAAATTTTGAGTATTTTGTAATGTTTTGAAGTGCAAAGATGAAATCTATATGAGATATTCACTAATGTAATGTTGCAAACCCTAAGATGGAAAATAATGCAAAAGCTAATGCAATGAGTCCTAGTATGTAAATGCATATGTAAATTAGAAAGAGAATGTTCAATATGCAAGTTCACTAGAATGAACCATAGATTTTGGGTGGTGTAGGATGCTATGACTCTCTTGCTCAATTAGGGTTTTCCACCTCAAGGAAAAGAGATTGATCCCACACAAAATCTAGGTGGTTCACTCAAAATAATGCAAGTACAATGAATATATATGCCTAAATGCAATGTTCTAAGTGCATTAAATTGATAAGATAGACTGATTGCTTAGGAAAAACCTAAGGAATATGAAGTTTTTGGAAATATAGTGTGATATGCAAAAATGAACTAGAAACATAAAAAATGAAAACAAAACTTGATGAAACTAAGTTGAGTGCAATTGGAGGTAGAATGCTGATGCTCAAAGGTTTTGGAATATTTTAAAAATCACTATAGGTGGCCACTAGGATTCATTTTCCACAAGTGGCGAATCAGTCCAAGTTCTGGTAAATTCTATTGAAACAAGTTTCAAAGTGTCAGGAACTTAAATCTGAACAAATCACCTTTTCCATCCTGGCAGTGGGACTCATTTGCCACTAATGACAAATTAGTCCACCTACAAAAATCTACAAATTCTAAAGTCAACTCTATGGGTCTAGATCTGCACTTGTCTTCTTGTCGGGTTGACAGATCCAAATCTACAAAAAATGGGTTGAATGATGTCTCCAAGCTTGAATTAGGTCTTTGTTGACTTTAAGAGCTCAAATAACTTGTTGACCACTTTTCAACACCTATTTCTTTAAAAAAAAATCCTACAAGACCTGCAAGCACACATGTAAAGAGGGGGAAAATAGTTAAGGGTTAGAGTATAGGGATTTTCCTTGGTTAAATCCAACTTTGGTAATCAAACCCTTGATAAATAGATGAAATGAAATAAGAAAGGAATAATGAACAAATAACAAGAAAGTGTCATAAACTCATCAAACCCTTGTTGTTGAAGTCTAAAGATATGTCAATGGTTGCTCCAAGATGCTTGATTCAATGATGCTATTATGTTTGAATGCAAGAATGAGATGATTGAATGGATGAATTAGTGAATTAGTGAACTAGGTGATCAGGGGTTAAAATGGATAGAAAAAGACTTATATATACACACTTATGCCCTAATTCCCCAAAAATACAACATCACAGGCCGACCTAAGGTCTTAATGAATAAAAACCCGAAAGCAATTTGAATTTATTTTGATTTTTTTGCCAAGAGGGACTCATTTGCCACCCATGGCGAATGGGTCCCACTCAAGGCATGCAAGTGGGTGTTGGGGATTAAAATGTATTTAATATTGTTTTTCAGGTTTATATTCAAAAACACACTTAATTAAGGCCTATAAGTTCATAAAGGGGCCAAATAAAGCATTAGAAAGGTGTAATTAGTGATGAAAAGCCTATAAAAGTGTGAAAGTTTGTTACAAGACTTTACAACACTTAAGACATGGCAAGGGATTAAAATGGAATATTTAGATGAATTATAACAAGAAGAGCCTAGAAAAGTGTAGAAATGTTACAGCACTTCACAACACCTTCACAAGACATCATAAAGTCTTAATAATTTGAATATTCAAGACCTAATGTGAATGTATAAGTTACATTGTGACATTAAATCTATGAAAAATAAGCCAAGCATCACATGAAAAAGACCTAAATGACCATGAAAATGTCTGAAGATCCATTTTTCTATAGTACAATATGTAGAATAACTACATGAGAGGCCTAACTATAGTGGGATAAAGGGATAGAGTCTAATGGTTTGAATGTGTTAACAAAAAAAACATAATCAACATATATTTAAATAATAAAAACTATAAAATAACTATACTAGTAATAGTTTTATTTACATTTTATATGTATGTATGTAGGTATGTGCATACCTACATATGTGTGTATGCATTTAAGTATTATTATTTTCAAAATATTTAAATGATATAAGTAATATGATTATAAGAATATTAATGACACATAATATATACAATTACTATATCTTTATATATATATATATATATAATATTATAGACATCATTTTTAATGTATCTTTTTTCTACTAGATTGTAATTTGAGTGCAATATCTATCAATATTTCTTACTATTTTTTAAATTGATTTTCAAAAAGATAAATATGCTAGAATAAAGCAAATAATATAAGACATTGTTCAAATTAAGAGACATTTTACAATACATTAGGACACAATGTACATAAAAATAAAAATAAAAACTAATAATATATATAACTAGCATACATATATTAAATATTAATATATATAAAATACGCTAAGAATTATCATTTTCTTTCTTTCTTTTTTTCGTCAACGAATATTTTTTTAAAAGATTTTCAGTTTTTTTTTTTAATTTTGAATATTAATTTATAAACTTACTTTTATATGTAATAGAAAATTTAAAAATTTTATTTCATAATTAATTCTCTTGTGTTTACCTAGCAAACTTTCCAATTTAGTTAGGAAATAGAAAGATTTGAAAGAATAAGAAAGTAAATCAACAATTCTAAACTATATATAAAAAAATTCTAATTTATGTTCATAAAATCAAATATTTAATTTTATTAAAACAAAAAACATGTTAACAATAACAATTTTTTTCTTTATCCTTATTTATTTAAGTTTATATTTTGGAAGGTTTGATTTGCAATGAAATTGAAGAAAAGCAACATCCAATTTAATAGTTCTACTTGACCATCTTTTACATGAGATAATCTTGAAAGAATTATTGAACATAATTATTTGTAGAGTGTTTAATTATCTTCTTAAGAAATTCAATATCATATTCACAAAACATCATTTTAATATTGAATTAAAACTTCAACATTACATATTAACAAACACAACTATTCATGACAGAATACTTAAAATATTTGAAAAATACAAATAAGAACTTGGAAAAAATAAGGAATAAAATCATGACATGATAACCTTTTGTTGGTGTTGGCTATAAAGAAAATTTAGAAAATTTTAGTCTTTTCATGAGAGATTGGTGCAGGAGCACCTAGGAACACTAGTCATTTAGAAAGTCTTGAATGCATTTTTGTTTTTGCAATATTTCCATAAAGGTCATGTTGACCATTTAGATAGAATTAGAGGTTTATGAATAAGTCATAATCCATGGTGATCACTAGATTAAGAAGTGGAAAGGGTGTATGAGTTTAAAAACTCATTTTACTTAGGTTTCTAGAAAATTGGCAAAAGATGCAAAAATGTTCCATTTTTGCAACTTTGCCACATAATAACTTACATGTTCGACCAAGGGTGCATAACTAAATTAGGAACCCTATAAAAGGTTTGCCTCAACTTGAGAGCAAGGTTAGAGGCATTATTATTGTGGGAAAATTTTGTGAATTGGAAGGAGAACAATGCTTTAGTGTGTTATTTCTGATTTTTGTTTCAAAGTAGAACTTAATGAATTTAAATTGTTATTGTGTTTAATGGAGGATGTAGATTAGTGTTTTCTCAAGCTTAGTGTGCCATCTTTTAGTCTTTTGAACTCGTTTTCATCATTGTTTGTAAATAGTTGGCTTTAACCCTGTTGCTGGTCTGAACCAGACTGTCTGTAAAGAATGGAGTGCTAGACCACTTTCCCACTGTACAAATTGTACAGCCCTTTGGGAATAGTGAATAGAATCCATGTGTGTACATATGGTAGGTTTTAGGGTTTGTGTGAGTGTAGGAACTGTTAGAAAAGTCTTGCCCTAGGCGAGCCATGAAGAGTTCGGCTAGGGAAGACCAGGGGTGTAGAGCACATAACTTGTAGGGGTGATGAAATTTTGTTGAATTTCCTTTTTGAGAAGTTGTATGTGAGTCTTACCAAGGTCTGGTGAATAGGAGAAACCTCCACCAATTTGTTTGATAGGTAAAAGACTTAGTAGATTGGAAGCAGCCAGAAAAGGCTTGAAAACCCTAGATTTTGCCCAATTTCAAGTTGAGGCCTTGTACGGATGATGAAGACTCAAGACCTTGGAAATACTCAAGAGGTGTCTATTAGAAGCAAGAATCTCAAAGAAAGATTGGTGGTTCTTTGGAGAAGTTGAGAGAGACCTAATTGGGGCTCTTGGCTAGTAGCCTTTTTAACCCTAAATGAGGGTTTGGTGAAATCGATGGAAAGGTGGAGTTTGGTGAACTTTCAAGAACCCTAGGAGGATGGTTTGAAGCTATTGAATACATCTCTACACCCTTGCAAGGTCTAATTAAGAGTTGAGGTAATGTTAGTCTTTAGGGAAGATTAAAGGCTAAGGAAGAGTTAGAGATTTGTTACCAAGTTTGGCTTGGTTGATAGGATTTGACTTGATAGTTGGGTTGCCAAGGTGAACCAAGGGAACTTGCACAAATAGTGGGTACTATAGGTTAAGGTGGTGGAGTGTGGCACCATGGGGGTCTTCCCTAACAAGATCCAAAGCATGGAACAATGATTATTTCCATCCAACCCAACCCTATCAGATTGGTATTAGAGCAAGCAAAAGATTTGATATTGACCATTGTATGTCTGAGATTGAGTCTAGTGATTCTACCATCATGGTGACAAATGTAGAATTGGCCAAGATGGTTGAAGAGTAGGAGGAAGACAATAGGCTATTGAGAGAAAGAATAGCCCAACTTGAGCAAGCAGTGAGGAGTGTACAATTTGAAGGAAGGGTACCAAAGGAAAAAGAGGTTGCAGAGGAAGACAAGACCCCTGAATCTGACCTTGTTTTGAAAGAAGAGCCTTTCTTGAAGGCATTGAAGGCTTTGAGTGGAAAAGTACTTGAAGGCATACCACTGTTTAGTGGAAAAATGGAAGTTGATTTAGTTGTGGATTGGATAGAGGGAATGTAAAACCATTTTGAGTGTGATGGGGTCATAGAAGCACAGAAGGTAAAGGTGGCCAAATCAAGGTTAAGAGGTTCTTCCTTGACATGGTGGAAGTTCATTCAAACAGAGAGGGAAAAGGAAGGAAAGTAGCCTATCTCTACTTGGAAGGGAATAGTTGCCAAGGTGAGAGAAGCATACATGCCAGATGATTATGAAATTTAGTTGCACAAGAAAATACAAAGCTTGAGGAAAAGGGACCAAGATGTGAACACTTATACTAAGGAGTTTCAAAAACTTTGTATGAGGTCTAATGTGACAGAGGATGAAAGTCTCAAGGTGGCTAGGTATCTTAACGGCTTGAAGTGGAACATCTAAGAGGAGATGGTTCTTCTAAGTCTTAAGACAGTACACCAATGTTACCAATTAGCTATTAAGATTGAGGAAAGAAGCAAGAGGAAACAAGACCAAGCTTCTAAAAGTAGAGGCAAAGGCAGAGATCAAAGAGGACATAGAGGTGGATACCAAGGTAGAAGGACTGAACAAAGAAACCAAGGAGAGTCTAAACTCATAGAGCATGGAGGTGAAACAACTTCTAGAGGAGGATATAATAGAGGTAGAGGTCCTCAAGGAGGTTCAAATAGAGGAAGATGAGCAGGTAGAAGTATCTCATACTTTGCCAATATGAAATGTTATAACTGTGGTCAAGTAGGTCATCCAGCTTATAGGTGCCTGGAGAAAGCATCTTCATCAAATACTGAGAAGAGAGTGGCATATGCACAAGAGGACACCATGAGTGTCAAATCACTAGAGGTTAGTCAAATTGAATCAGAAGTGGGGGATAATCTGATGTTTAGTAGATTTTTGATCAGACAACCAGTCAAGGAAGAGCCAAAATAGAGAAGAGCCTTATTTAGAGTGAGATGCAAAATAATTGGGAAAGTATGCAAGGTTATTGTGGATTCAGGATCAACTAATAAAATCATCTCTAAGGAGGCAGTAAAGAAGTTGAAATTAGAGAAAATACCCCATACTAATCCCTACAAGGTGGCATGGTTGAACAAAGGACAGAGTGTTCTTGTCAATGAGTAGACAACGGTGGAGTTCTCCATTGGAGGATACAAAGAAAAGTTGATTTGTGATGTGTTACCCATGGATGCATGCCATCTTCTATTGGGCAGACCATGGCAGTATGACAGAAGTGTCATGTATGATGGAAAAAAGAACACCATTTCTTTCAAGAAGGATGGGAAGACATTTAAGTTGCAGTCACTGTCAGATGAGGAAGGACAGTCAAAGACACCTAATGTCTTGTTGAGTAGTGGTAAAGAGTTCCTTAACAACCTACATCAAGAGGGTGAAGGATATGTGGTTATGTTGCAACCTAAAGAAGAAGACAATGCTAAACAAATAGTCATACCCGGAGCAGTCCAAGAGTTGTTAGAACAGTTCAAGGATATAGTCAATGATGGTACACCTGCAACTTTACCTCCAAAGAGAGACATTAGTCATCAAATTAACTTCATACTAGGGGCTTCATTACCAAACAAAGTAGCCTACAAGCTTACCGCAGATTAGAACCTAGAGGTAGCTAGACAAGTGCAGGATTTGTTATACCAAGGCTTGATTAGGAAGAGCATCAGCCCATGTGCAGTACCAGTGGTCTTAGCAACCAAGAAAGGTGGTAAGTGGAGGTTATGCACTGATTCTAGGGCAATAAATAGAATCACAATTAGGTATAGGTTCCCTATTCCTAGAATTGAGGACTTGATGTCCACTATCTTGGAGGAGCTCAGTACTTTACCAAGTTGGATCTCAAGAGTGAAAACCATCATATTAGAATCAAGGATGGAGATGAGTGGAATACAACTTTTAAGAAAAATGATGGGTTGTATAAGTGGAGAGTTATTCCATTTGGCCTCTCTAATGCCCCTAGTACATTCATGAGGCTCATGAATGAAGTGATCAAAGACTTTACAGGGATATTTGTGGTGGTATACCTTGATGATATACTCATTTTTAGTTAGATAGCAGAAGAACACCTAAAACATGTGGAGATGGTTCTTAGAAGATTGCAAGAAGAGAAGTTAGCCATCAATCTAGAGAAATGTGAGTTCTTCAAATAGGAGCTTGTGTATTTGGGGTTTGTACTATCCCAAGGATCATTGAAGATGGATCCAAGCAAGGTGGAAGCCATCCTAAACTAGCCTAAACCAACCACAGGGATAAAGGTAAGAAGTTTTCATGGATTGGCTCAATTTTATAGAAAATTCATAAGGAACTTTAGTGGCATATTTTCACCAGTCCTAGACACAATCAAAGGTGGTTTGAAAACTAAGTATAAGTGGACTCAAGAAGCTGAGAAAGGTTTTGAGAAACTGAAACAAGAAGTGGCAACTCAACCTATACTTTTATTACCTAGCTTTGACAAGTTGTTTACTGTGGAATGTGATGCTAGTGGAGTTGCAGTAGGAGGAGTGCTAAGTCAAGAAGGAAGGCCTATAGCATTCCTTAGTGAAAAGCTCAATGAAGCTAAGACAAAGTACTCTACCTATGACCTAGAACTGTATGCTTTAGTTAAGTCACTTAGGAAGTGGAGGCATTACCTTCTACCCAAAGAGTTTGTAGTCTTCATTGACAATCAGGAACTTAGCTATATCAACACTCAAGAGAAGCTGAGTAATAGGCATTTGAAATGGATGGAATATATCCAAGCTTTTACCTTCACCATCAAGCACAAGAAGGGATAGATGAACAAGGTGGCAGATGCACTAAGTAGAAGATTTTTTACAGTGCAAGAGATACAGATCAAGAGCATCATAATAGAGAGTTTCAAGGATCTCTATGGTGAAGATGAAGACTTCTCGGAGGCCTACAAGGTATGTTTTGACTTTGAGAATCACTTTCATAGTCAATACTTAGAGTATACATTGTAAAGTGGATTGTTATTCAAGGGAAATCAGTTGTGTGTGCCAAAAGGTTCTATGAGAGAGAATCTTATCCAAGAAAAGCACAATGGTAGTCTTAGTGGTCATTTTTGGTATCAACAAGACAATGGAACTAGTGCAAAGGTTTTACTATTAGCCCAAGTTTCCAAGGGATGTCAGAAGGTATGTGGAGCAGTGTGTAGTGTGTATGAAAGCCAAAGGGGGAGCTAGCAATGCAGGTTTGTATCAACTTCTACCCATTCCCAACAGACCATGGGAGTGTATTAGCATGGATTTTGTTGTAGGACTCCATAAGACTAAGACAAGGTTTGATAGTGTCTATGTGGTGGTAGATAGATTCAGCAAGATGAGTCACTTTATCCCTTGCAAGACCACACATGATGCTAGCTACATTGCTCACCTTTTCTTCAAGGAAATTGTAAGGATCCATGGACTACCTTTGAGCATTGTATCGGACAGGGATGTGAAGTTCATGAGTCATTTTTGGAAGACTCTATGGAGCAGATTAGGTACCAACCTGTCTTTTGGATCAGCTTACCATCCTCAAACCGATGGAAAAACTGAGGTGGTTAATAGGGTGTTAGGTAACCTTCTTAGATGTCTAACCAAGGAGTATGGACAGACATGGGACTTGGTTATATCACAGGTTGAGTATGCATACAATGACAGTGTGAACAGGACTACAGGGAAGAGTCCTTTTGAAATAGTGTATGGAATGCACCCAAGAGGTGTGAGAGCTTAGAGATCTAGGAGCTATGGAGCATAGGAGTGGACATGCAGAGGACTTCACTCAGACCATGAAAGAGATTCAGGAGGAGGTAAAGAAGACAATCACTGAGGCTACACAAAAGTTGAAGGATAAGGTAGATTTGACAAGAAAAGATTTGCAATTTGCAGTAGGATACTATGTCATTGTTCACCTCAACAAATCCAAGTTGTAGAAGGGTACATCAACCAAATTGCAGATGAAAAGAGTGGGACCATGCAAAGTGTTAGCCAAGTATGGGAAAAATGCATACAAGGTGAAGTTACCCACAGATTTAGGGATTTCACCAGTGTTCAATGTCGCTGATTTGATCAGATATAAGGGATCAGTCAATGATTTAGATTAGAACAGTAGGGAGATCAGTCATTTGAACGTCAAATTCAAACTAAAGAATTTTTGCTTACATTGAATTGTGCTTTTTGGTGGATGCCATTGTAATACACCTCTAGCATAATTATAATTTTAGATTGAAATAAAACAACTTTTTAATTGTAAAACATAGATTTAAATCCATGTGATTAATTGTATCACTGTGAAAGGTAGATTTAAATCCAAACGATTAATTGTATCACTGTGAAACGTAGATTTAAATCCATGTGATTAATTGTATCACTATCAAACTTGGATTTAAATCCATTTATATATTACAGGAGTGTGTGTATATATATAGAATAACTCGTATTAAAAGGTGATAAAAAGATACAGCGTACAAAATTTAAAACAAGCATAAAAACAAGGGCCAAATTCAAACAACACTAACGATTTTAAATATGTTTCGTTATTCTGATTCCTGTTTCAGGATTAAGAGGTATATTTTTGCTAATGCGGCCATTTAACTTTTTCTTAAAGGAGTAGCAGAATAAAAGTCGTGTAATCCAATTTCTAAAGTCTTTCCAGAGCCCACAACAAATTCGGCGACATTACATTTAATACATAAATTACATCTAAGTCGTAAAGGCCGGCGCAACTTTGATAAATATAGTAGCATGTTGTTCGGTAAGGATAGTAACGTTTTGTCGGTGAAAAAGGATTCCATTTCTTTACTCCAGTTGCCAACAGTAATGTCACTGCTATAAGTAGATCCCATGGAGGCAATTACAAGCCAAGGCCACAGTCGATTTATTGCTTACTGCTTTTATAAACAACACTTTGACAAAATGATGTCGAGATTGCTGAAACCGCTGAAATCCGCTGGAGTTATTGAAGATGTTCTGGATGTGTTTAGTCCAAGTGTAAAAATGAGCGTGGTGTACAACACAAACATGGAGGTCCACAATGGCTTTGAGTTCATGCCTTCCTCTGTCGTTTCCCCGCCTCGAGTTCAAGTTGTTGACAGTGACACGGCCACATTTTTCACTTTGGTAATTTTAACTCATTGCTTTTTATTTAGAGACCGAAAAACTGCCGCTCTAGAAATTCTTTGGACATTCTCTTCAATTAATGACTGATGTTTGCTTGTCAACAATTCAATCTATGACAAACTCAATTGTGTTTTGTATGAAGATAATGACGGATCCAGATTCACCACGTCCTAGCGATCCTACGGGACGCGAGTATCTCCATTGGTATTGTGTTCATTTTTAATCATTGCTTATATCTATTTCTATTTTATCCATCTTCCGAATCTACTCAATTCATTATTCTGTTGTTATGCCGACACTGTAATGCTTACATAAGTAAAGCACAATCTGGTACACTGAAAGTTAATATAATAAGTTGTTGCGTTAAACATGTGTAGGATAGTGAGCGATATACCGGGGACAAAGTCCAATGCTTTTGGTAAGCGTAGAATAATGTTTCATCTTTATTTGACAAGAGTCTATGAACTTCATTTCGTTTTTATGTTGTGCTTATTAACACTGGACCCCGCTTTCCAATGAGTTAAAAGGCGTAGTAGATCATCCTTTGGAACATTGAAATTATCTTGTAAAGTCCCTTTCTTCTAAGCACAATATCTTTTAGCCATTGTACTTGAATTGTGCAAATAGATTGCCGACATTCCTTGCGCTGGCTGATCTTTTCCCTTCCTGCAGTGTCAAGGATATCGAGCTATTAAGGTGGGTATCATAATTAATAGTTGGATGTTTAATGTAGGTCAAGAAATGGTGAGCTATGAGAGTCCAAGGGCGATGATTGGATTCCATCGATATGTATTTGTGTTGTTCCAGCAAAATGGGAGGGGAACAGTTGATCTTCCTCCGTCGCGGCACCGTTTCAACACAAGGCAGTTTGCAGAGAGAAATGGGTTGGGATCGCCTGTTGCTGCGGTCTACTTCAATGCCCGACGAGAGACCGCCGCTAGATCTCGTTGAACTCCACACTACACATAAACGTCTAATATTTTGTTCTACTTCTTTCTTCCTGTGGTGTCTTCACTACTCTTCTCTGTCTTCTTAAACTTAAACTACTCCCATTCTGCACTGCTGGGTTCCCTATATGTACCTAAAGTATGTTCGGCCACCTCCGATATATGAATAAATAATTGCGTTTCCTTCCTCTTTATCAAACTCTGAAATATTCTGCTGTCAAATTATACCGACATTTTAATTTCATTTTCGAAAATCGTCGTCCAGTGAACTGACGTGTGCCCAGATCAGAAAGTGGAATGATAAATCGGAAGTATTTTAACTCGCTTCTTAGATGAATGGCAACATCTATCCAGCCATCAGGCTTCACATTTGACTGTGGACAAATTAAAAAAAAAAAACATAATTTTTTTAAGCACGAATCTTTAAAAAGAGGATAATCCTTAGAATAACACCGTGTTATTATTATTTTAATTGAATCAATACAAACGAAAAAGATTACAAAGAAATAAGACAGTCAAAAGACTGTCAGAAATCAATTTTTCAAACAGTAATACAAGATTTTAAAAAACTGAATCTTTACATGACAATAACAAGAATATAACCAATCCTTACTCCTTTACATAGTTGGAGATTACAACTTAAAATAATTTTAATGTGAGTTGAAATAATAGTCATTAAAGTTTGGCTAAGTTAGTACAATTGAAATTGATAAATTGGATGATTAATTTTCAGATAATTGACATGAAAACATTTCAATTAGTGTTATCTTATTATAAAATAGAGTATCTACATGCACATGATGGAGAGGAGAAAAAACAATATCTAAGTGTAGTTTAAGGCTAATAAATATAATAATAAAGTAATTAATCAAAATTAACTAAGATAATAGAGAAAACATATATTGTCCTTCATTATGACTAATCTAGAATTGAAATGGAGAAAAATGTCTTAAATTAATGGGTATTACAATATGAGATTTCATTAGCAATCAAACAGTTGTGATGATTGAACACTATAAAATTTGGAACTACACATCAAGAGTCATATCAATTTTGGGGATGGCCTTTAATCTTGTAAGTGTTTAATGTTGTCATGGTCAAATAATTCAATTATTAACTATTAATCAGTGCATCCTTAACACAAAAAGACTCAAAATATTGACATATTATAATGAAAAAACCTCAAAATAAATAACTAGAGCAATGATTTTACCGATTCATAGTTTAAAATTGAATAACATTTTTTATTGAAGGGAATTACAAATTGAAAAAGATCTCAATTTTCAGTTACGAACGATTTAGAAGAACAAGCTAAATGTGGCTTCTCAAAGCATTATGTCTTGACCTAATATACAATATATGTGATCATCTCTAATCTTTTAAACTTTTGATCACTTATTGAATTCTCATATTTTCCTATAGTCAATGCTTTAGAACATGGAATAGATGGTCTTTAGTAGCAAATAAAGATGGTAACTTGGTGTTGACCTAAAATTTTATATGTCATCATATGCACATGTTGTAAGGATCATAGTTCTAATATTAAATGATTTAACCTTGTATTAACTTAAGGAAACAAGTAGGTGATCCCTTTTTAAATGCTTAGAGGAACGTGTATGCATTAGAACTCAATGTTGCCTAAAAATAAAATTACTTATGACCAATACTATCTTACATGCTATTACAAGTTGGTGTAAGACAAATAGATGGCACTTACCCAAGTAGGCCTTCTTTAGATAAACATTACAAGTCACATCATGTATGTCTATGAGAAAAGACTTAGTGATGACATGGAATTATGGGATGCAGCTTTATGAAGCTCTATAATTACTTTAAAAAAATGTGTTGAAAATGTATTATCACATAGTGGGAACATTGAATGGAATTTTGTGTACAAAATATGATGATAGTAGTAACTTGTATGAATCATGAATGAACCTAGTATTGTAATAATTTGACTACTGTGAAAATCATAGAAATATACAAAATAAAACAAATACAAAGGTGAATATGTTTGATTGATGCAATATTGACCTTAAACCCTAAATTCCTCAATATTAGACACCTTTGGTAATTAAAAAGTGATTCTCACTATTATTGATGGGTAGAAACTAAAGGAAATAAAAACTTATTCACCTTATTTATAGAAATTCATCTTGAATCTTCAATAATCATTTTTCTCTATTTCACCAAATATTTTATATGCTTTATGGATCTTTTTTTTCTTTCCAATTGTAATGTATAATATCTCTCCAATCTCTTCATCTTTATGTTCCAAAATTTTATTTCTCTAGTTCAACTATGTAGTTTTTCCTCTTAATTCTCTTTCACAATAAGCATATAACTCTATAATTTTAGACATTGGTAATATAAAAAAACTCTTAGGTACTTCCACTTCACAAGCATCATAAGAATTAAAATTATTAATTTTCTTTCAAGGAACAAAATTATTCATCTTTGGCTTATAATATGCGCTTAATGACAATGTCGCCCTTCTTGATTATAACATCACTTTAGGTTTTATTGGATATGTGTTAGGAAATATTGCATTCAACCCACAATCTTAATCCATTTCCTACATAACCCCATGAGTGGTAAACATGCATACAAGTCCATTTCCTCCATAAACTCATGAGCAATAAACATGCATACAAATGTAACATAGAATTTTGTCACCCCAGGGGTTTAGGACCTAGAGAAACAAGCTTTCTATGCTCCACATTCAAGGATTCCCTAGAGATATCAGTCCAATGAAGAATGGAGAAAGAGATTTGACAGTAGGGTATCCTAGGGCATGTTTAGAGATTAATGAGGGGTTCACCACCAAACTAGGGCTTGGAAAAATGTATGAAATGCAAGATCTAATGATTGAACTCAATGATGCAAGAAACTTCACTAAATGAACTATAAATGCAAATAAATCAAAACAACAAACTAGAAAAGTATAGAGGAACACCTGGAAACCTGAGAGGGCTTGCATGGAGGCTTGAAATGTTGAATAACCTAAAATTTAGGCCTACTAGGACTCATACGCTAGTGTGGGCATATCAATCCTAGATCTGGGTTTTTTGCAGGAACTAGTTTTTGGAAAAAGGGTATCTGAAACTGACAAAATCTAAAAAATGACCTAAATTGGAAGTCATACACTAGGACTGGTGTATTAGTCTAGTTAGGGTTTTGTAAAACTTCAAAGTCTAAATTGGGTCTTCAATGTCAGCTTTTCCCTTCCCAATTATTTTCTAGATCTGAAACCTTGATTTTGGGGCTATAAGTGACTTTTTAGTGAAGATTACAACCTTGCAAATGAGGGGATAATTCCAAAAAAATTCTCCAAGCTTGTAACCTAATATTCAAAGGATTTTAGAGTCTTCAAAGCACCTAGATCTACAATCACACAAAGATAGATAGAAAAACTTGTTGATTGTTAGCGAATACTGATTTTCCTTGGTCAAACCCCTTGTAGATAATTAAAGAAAATGATGAGATAATAAAATAAGGACATGAAACATGAAGCATGGAACATGAAACATGAATGATAATACTTTGAATGATGTCTTGTAGATTATTTCTTTTAAATCTATAACTCAACATGAAATGGCCATGAAGGATGTAGATCTTGATCTTGACAATAGGTGTAGAATAATGCTTGATCTTGGATCTTCAATGGTACATCACAAAACTAGCTTAATAACATGATTGATGCTTGATAATATTGACATGATGATGGATCTTGAATTGTTGCAACAATTGATGAAGAATTCTACTCTTGAATGCATTAGAAATGCTCTTGTAAACTCTCTTAATACTGTTGTGAAGTATTGTAATGCTTAAATCTTGCTTGCTTGACTTGATATCGTGTAGGATTAGTCTTTCTTATGTGAAATAAGGATTTGATATATTGTTTATATAGGCAATCCATCCAAATTGCCATTTATTAGATGCAAAAGGCCGACATAGAAGAAATTTGAATTTAAAACCCTATTTTCCTACTTAAATCCTTAAAAATAAGCCAAATGGGACTCATATGCCATTTGTGGCATGGGTCCCACCTGGATGGGACTCATATGTCCAAGGTGGTGTACAGGTTCCATAGGGCCTATTTTGATTGCTATAATGTCGGGGAGATGAGAAATTAAGTTTATTTGCGGTCTATGTCAGGATTTCCATTAAAATATGCCTATGAATGCATAATATAGGGTCATAGGGGCCTATTAATAATGATATTAAGGTCATAAATGCAATAGGGCCCAAAAATCAGTGTAAAAGTGTAAATAAATATACTTTACAACATTGAATTAAGGAAAAATTATGTCTATTTAGCTCAAGAGGGCCCTAAATCCCATGTAAACATGTAAAACACATTACAACACTAGATTAGGTCCACTTAGTTTATAAGCCTCCTAAATTTAATGTGAAGGTGTAAATAAATACACTTTACAACACTAATTTAAGGAAAATATTAGGTTTATTTAGCTTCAAAAGGGCCCAAAACCTAATGTGGATGTGTGAAACTCATCACAACACTAGATCAAGGCAATATCAAGTCTAATTTATCATTAATTATTCCCAAATTAGGTGAAATTATACCATTTCCAAGGGCATACAATTTTTGTCATTACATCTAGCCCCCATTTTAGTGAGAGGATGAACTTACTTCAAACTCACACAAAGTAGACATTCAAGAGGAGGTCTAAGTGTACCAATGTAGATGAAAAAGGATGAAAAAGATCAAAGAAGGTGGCCAAGCCCTTAGAATCTGAGATCTTTCATCAAACCAACATGCATGAAAAATGACATGCACAAGGTATATGATTTGCAGCAAAACAAGATACACAAACATATAATTCCAAAGATATAAAGAAGAAAGAAAAGAATAAGATGGGTGGACCCAACTTGACAAAAATGAACTCACTTTGGGGCCACAAAACTTTAGGTTGTCCATGGGGTGAGTATCCACAATATTCTCACTCTGGGGCCACAAAACTACAAGTCATCTATAGGGTGAGTATACGAAAGGGTGAGACACATGACTAGTATGTGCACACATACGCAAGTGGATGATGGAAGTCATTCCTCCATTTGGATTTTGTACAACAAGACCAAATCTATACCTCCTAATAAATTTGATAAGGTACCACACAATAATGATCTTCAAGCTTCATGAGACAAGCAAAACTTCATATGCTTGGAGCTCATGAACAAATAATGAACTTCAAGCTTTAGGAGGAAAGAAAAACTTTGTATTCTTGGAACTCATTTTGATTAGTTCATGTAAGGTCTCTTCTTAGGGAACATTGTGCCTAATGCCTCCAAGAGAGGACAAGTCAAAGAAATATCACTCTCTCGGAGGAAATCAAACCCCATGATACCACCAAGAAAAGGATGCATCACAAGAAAAAATAAAATCATACATTGAAACATGAGTGTTGATGTATGCCCCCACTTTAAAGTGGTTTCTAACATCATTGTTGTGAGTAATTTCTTTAAAGAAGAAGACATGAGAGGTTATTCAGAAATCCCTATGCCAAGTCATATGTTTCTGAATCAAACTACATCATGAATAAGTATGTCATATGCGAGTCAACTTGAGGCTTATCATCCACATCCCAACCATGCTCTTATATATATACATGAAAGGTGGTCAACTATCCAAAAGAGACAATGACAAGTGACATACGAAGACATGGCTACCTAACCCCTTGCCCCCACTTAGTGTAGGACAAGGATGAGCCAAAATGAAAAGAGGAACTAGATGCTTCAACCCAAGGAAAAGCACCACAATCCTTAAGATATTGAATTTTGTTACTCAAAGCCTTACATTCATTTGTAGAATCACCATGAACTCTATGCTATGTGCAAAGTGAACTCTTGTAGTAGAATTTCTTTCATGTTCTTGGAGGGAGAGATATCAGACGATCTTGGAGGAGTCTCAACAAGATACTCTCTTGATCAATAGTAGAAGATGTTTCATTATTTAGCGATAAAGATATCTCTTGCTTAATGCATGATGTCATACCTACACAAGACTCTTTAGATTGCAATATTTTTCTTTCTTCTTTAAAGGAAGACATAAAATCTATCAAAATTAAATTGTAAGTGTTTTGTGTGATAAAATTAATTTTAAGTGATGATTTCTTTGCTTCATTCATTTTTTTTAAAGGATAATAATCAGGAGCATTAATGCTATAATAAAAGAAAATGGGTTAGGATGCTTTTGTATGGTTTAGGAAATAGAGCACACCCACTTTCCAATTTCATTCAAGGATAACCCTAGATATCTCAATGGAAAGGGGAAAGAGATCTTGCAATAGGGCTATCCTAGGGGATGATTCTAAACTAATGAGGGGTTCACCACCAAGTTAAGAGTTGGAAAGAAAAATGAAATGTAAGATGTAATAACTAAACCTAATATGATGCAATCTTTCACTAAATGACCTAGAAATGCAAATGAAACAAAATAGAAAGCTACAGGAAGGAATGTGCGCACCTGGAAATCTGAAGATAGATGGAAGGATCTCTAAAGTGATAGAAATTATAACTTTAATATTGAGTGGGACTCATATGCCAAGCTAGGAAAATCAGTCCTAGATCTGGGTTTCTCTACAGAAATAAAAATCTGGCAAATAGGGATCCAAATTTGTAAAAATCTAAATTTTGACCTAAATTGGGATTCATTCACCAGAAGTGGTGAATTAGTAAAGTTAGGATTTTTTGAAGCTTCAAGGTCTAAATCTAGTCTTCAAGGTCTACTTTGTGCTTTCCAACTTATTTTTAGATCTGAAACCCTGATTTGTAGCCTGTAGACGTTCTCCAAGTATCTCCAATGTAAGGTGACAACTTTAACAACTTTTTCCAAACTTTCTCTTCAATGTATTTTCAATACAAACCTATAAATCACACACTAAATTAGTGACCTTATCATGCATTTCCACAATTTCATCCAAATCTTGAACTAGAATTACTACAATTTTCTTTTTTTACTTCTAGCACATATACAAGGACCATCATCCATGCCTTTGTCCAAATTACCCATCGTTGTATCATATAGCACATCATGCACTTATTTCCCTTTGAAATTTGGTTTCCTAGTCCATTTACAAGCTTTTTCATTTAACATAATCAACCCCTATGAACTATTTTGAAGTGAATCATGACTAAGATTAAAAATAATGGAAAAATCATTTTGGATCTTACTCATCTTCTGCTCAAGAGTAGCAATTTTGGAATCATGATTCTCCCTTAGTTTTGTATCATCTTCTATGACTTTTTGGAGGATAAAATTCATATTATTGACCCTATTACAAACAAACATCTCCAATTTATTTTTATTAATAACACCCTCATTGATGTTAGCCATCGAATTCAGCTTGATATTAGTATGTTTAACTTCATAAAGCATCCATTTAAAGATCTTAAAGAGGTTTCCAATCGCCTCATTAGCTATTCTAAAATTCCAAGTCAACTAGCTCCCAGTGAATGGGCTCTCCCTATGAGCTATCAAACCTCTCAGGCTGACCATCATGGAACATACCACAAGGAGAATTCAAAACTCACTTTACCTCTCCCCACAGACTCCCCACTAGTAGGGGACACATCCATATCAACCAAGACTTTATTAGTTCTCTTCACACAAGTAGCAACAAAAAAGTCCTCCCTATTCTCACATTTTCCTCTGTCCCCCCACAACAAGACCTTGAACATGATCCTTTCCAGTCGAAGGCTCAACAATAGTGAAAACTTCCTTATCCTTACCTAGCTCATTTTTGGGGATTTCTTACCAGCAAACGAATTCCCCACAAACCTTTTCTCACCTTCCCCTATAATAATTCTCCTTTTGGTGCAAGGAGGGAGAGAGACCTCTACCATCTTCAAGATCTAGCTCCCTTTCGCAACCTTATTAGAGCCTTTTACACTTGGCCACAACTAGAGAAGACTCCTGAATATCCAAGTCACTATGAGAACTGCCAAACCAATAGGAGGAAGCCTCTTTCTTTGCTCTTTTCCTAGACTGGTTTGTGTAAACTTCTTGGGAGATAGTCTACTCTTCAAAAGAGCCCAACCCAACATCCTCTTCACAAATTTCATCAGAATCATTGTTTGTTTGAAAATCAGAGGGCACATCCTTAAGCTTACAAGATCTAAACAATTTAGGAGCTTCAAACACATACTTAGTTTTGACATGTTCCATAATCAAGAGCATTAACCCTCACAAAAAAATGGGTTATTGGGGTTTATTCTAAACTACAATAATGTCATTTTCTAGATAAATGAGCAAGTAAAAAGGGAGTGACACCAACTTATTATGCCTAAAATGATTGAGGAGCATGAAATGATAACCATATAAGGAAAGGAATCTACCATCTAAGGTGAAATACCTCATAACTGCCACGAAAAAATCCCTCTATATGAGCTTTATAGAATGGCAATCATAATCTCCACAACCAAATTTCTTAATCTTCTCTCTTTCCTTTTCTTTTGAAAAAATAGCCATAACAAACTTAGAATTTGACCTTTCCCTATAAAATTTCCTACCTTGAGTGGATTTAAACCAATGACCTCCATAGTAAAATCCTCTATTATATTAATCTCCACATTGAGAATCCTCAAAACCATGTTATGCCAACCATTTAAAAACTCTTGAGAAACTTGAGAATCAAAGCCATGAAGCTTCAACATGAAAGGTATAACCCCTCCATTCTCAAGGATATCCCAGACTAAACCATTTTTTTTGTTTCATCATAGGTAATAGGTTCTATCCTAGACCTATCACCCCCCATGACCAATAAAACACAAAATACTACAACTTTCTTCCTAAGATGGAAAGAAAGAAAATAAAAATGAAGGTTCTAGATACAAAGTAGGAAATAACCACCCATAAACCATGTAAAACTGATAGCCCAATGATTGAATTTTATCATGGCCGCAACACTTGAGATCTTTCCATAAGATTTTCCACAATTAACAAGATGTATGCAATGATCCACAAGTCCTTTCAAATCAAAGAGCAAATTATAAGGTGATAATTTGTCACCTCTAAATCCTATCCCAGTATCCAATATATGAAACATGTGATTATTGATCATTTTAAACAAGATTTTTAATTTCAAAGGGGAATATGTCATGAGAGTCCTAGCACCTAGGAGAAGACACCCTGAAAATTGCAAGGCAATTAGCTAAACAATTAGCTTCTCTACAAACATGGGTAACATTAAATTCCTCACAGGAGTTCAATATGGAGATAGAATCTTCAATAATATGCTTAATTGACCAAGAAGGAGGATTGACCCTTTTAGGACAATTAATAATATTTAGAGAATCTCCCTCAAACCATAATTTTCTAACCCCCTTCTCCTAAGAAAGTTTTAAGCCATGACATGTTGTTGAAGCTTTTGCAAAGTGGTTTGTCTAGGATAATTTCAATGTTACTATTAGTTAGAGGACTACTTATCTTGATGATATTTTTTTCTTTTTAAATTAGTATTTGTTTTGAGGCATGGTTTCAGATTGAGTAGTAGGAGTTGATAAAGGTGTACCTCCATATTGACTAGAACCGATATTGTTGGTGTAAATAGTCCTATTTACATGTTAAGACAACTTAGGTCCTGGGAGGGAATCTTTCTAGTAAGAATTAAATATGGTAGTATATTTCTAGTTAACTATTAGTTTTCACTAGATCTTATCTTATTTTTTGGAAATTAAAGCTTGTGTCTTAGGTTATTTAATGTTGGCTTATGTCATTTAATAATGACATAGTCATTTAATGTTGATACATCATCACACCTTGCCTATATAAGAAAGACATCATATATGTACATTGTTATATTCAATCTGGCAATCATGCATCTATCATAATAACATTATATTTCCACCATTTCTCCCTTATGGAAATTATTATTATCTTGTAGGTGATCTTGGAGTGTTTTGGAGTTCACGATAAAATCGTACATGGTATCAAATCTTTAGTGTTGCAAACTTCTTCCCAAATTTGAGGGACCAATCTTGGCATGAAATTTTTGATCAATGTGAGTTGGGGTTTCAAGGACCTCACCATTGAATCCATGGTATCATATAAAGTCATTTTTCCTTTAACTTTTCAAATTTTCATCATCTTTTGATTGATCTACAAGGGTTTGAAGAAGGGGTTTAATTGCTAGATTTGAGGGTAGAAGATTTTTTGAAGCATGTTGGGTCAAAGCAGACCTTATGATTGCATTTGGAAGACCTACGAACCTAATGAATGACTATAAATTCATTGATTTTGGACATCTTGTATTATAAAATTAAGTAATTTTTTTGGTTATATGATCGTATGGATCCATACTTGGCCATACTGCATGGATTGTATGGAAATCGTAGGGTTTGCTAAGTCTATATTAGGAAAATATTCTTTGGCATTATCATACTCCTTCTATATAGTCTAGCATAGTCTTCTGCATATATGGTCATATGTCTTCTATTCATTAACATCACATTGATCATTGCCAACTTCAACTGCTATAAGGTACAAATTAATTATTATTATTATCATAGACATTATTAAAGTCCATTTCTTAAATATTTTATTGTAACCAACAATTGTTTTGGTTCAATAGCATGGTCATGCGCCTTGGAGGCCTGCGACCATAATACCATGGGGAGGGGCTTAAACACCCATGTGGCATCACTTAGGCATGTTGTCCTCTTGCCACTTTCCCACCTCTCGACTGCTACTTTGCTAGTAGTGGTGTGGTGGCATGCATTTTTAAACCAATAAATCTAGCATACAGTCACATGGAGAGATAGGAGTCGAATGATATAGCTCATGTCCCCTAATTTTTTTTTCCAATGAGATATCGTCAAAAATCTAGCTTCACCAATTTTTTAGTGGTGTAGGTTATTTTTTGATTTTTTTCTATTTTGTAGCATTTATTGCTGTTTGAAGTCAAATCTTCATTTTTTTCTCCTGATCTAATTTTTTTTACCACAATCTTTGATTTTGATGATTCACGTGGTGTTGGAAAGGTATTGAGGAGATCTATCATGCCATACATAAATTTTTGCTTTTTTGTGTACCAAGTATATCATTATTTAAATTTTTCCCCAATAGGTGTCTTGGAGAGTTCTTGGATATCTTGATAGATGGGAGGGTGCAATTTTGATATTTTTACTTCATTTTAGTACTAGAAAAATTCTCTATATATCATCTTGATTCATTTAGATTCTATAGTTTCTCTATATCAAGAGTGTTCCATTGTTCTTTGGCATCAAGTTTGTTGTTGCTTTATCATGATTCTGGTGTGAGTCATTGAGTGACTCTAATATGGTTTTTAGCACCAGAATGATCTTTTATTTGCTTTCCTTGATTAAGGATTCCAATGTTACTCAACTAGTATGATTCCAATGTTTCTTTACAACAAGCTATTTCCTTGAGGGGTGGGTTTAATGGTCTCTTCTTCATCTCTCTTATGGGGGTATTTTTCCTCAAATGGGGTGTTATCCTCTCATTCTTCATGGAGAGTATTATTGAATCTTATCTCTTTTAGAAAGGAGTTTTTTCCCATAGGGTTTTTTCCTTTTCTCTATTTGTGAGATATTGTATTTACATATGTACATGGGTACCTAAAATGACCTTGTAATTGGGACCCATCTTCGTGTCATTTTCATATTAGTACTCCCTAAGTTGTAATTAAGGGGGATGTTGTTGAAAATAGGTGTTTTACATATATCTATGTTAGAGTTTACATGTTAATTCCACTTAGGTGCTAGGAGGGAATCTTTATAGTTAGCATTAATTAGGAGGGAATATTTGTATTTAAGTATTTGTTGTCACTAGATCTTAATTTATCTTTTGGAATTTAGTGCTTGTGTCATAGGTTATTTAATGTTGGATCATTCCATTCAATTATGACATTGTCATTGAATGCTAGTACATCATCACAACTTTCCTATATAAGCAAGGGATCGTATGTACATTATCATATTCAATCTAGCAATCTTACATCTATATTCATAGCATGATATTTTTGTCATTTCTCTCTTGTGTACAAGTTATTATTTTCTTGCAGGTGATCCTAGAGTGTTGAGAAGTTCACCATAAACTCATATATATTTGATAATCACGAAGGGTTGTATACAACTATGTAAAGGATGAATATTTCATCAATAATATCGTATCTCAAATATTAGATTGCATGTTTCCTATGAAAACCTTTTGAATGTCAGCATTTGGAAGACTATAGGAAATTTATGAATAAGGTTATTTGTATCATCCTATAAAGTCTATTATTTTCTCTTTAGGTCATTGTTTACAATGAACTAGATTTGTTGATGTAACTTGAGGTCTAATGTTTTCTTGGAAGTGTTGGAGGAACTCATTAGTGAGTTGCATAAAGGAGGTAATTGAGTTGTTTGATAATTCAAAAAACCAATCCAAAGCTATATATTTCAATTATCTAGGAAATATTTTTCCTAGGAGTGTATCTTTGAAAATTGTAGTCACGACACAAGGCAGTAAAAGCTAACACACAGTCATGAGGATCTCCTTCAACATTGTACTTTTGAAAGTGAGATATTTTAATGTTTTGTTGTATGGGTGTCTTTATGATAGAAAATAATAATGGAATACATGTGAGGTATGTGGAAGGGATACCATTGATTTGATTTTTTCCTAAATTTCAAATTGGTTTATGTAACTATGTCATGTTTTTTAAAAGTTGATTTATCACATGATTGTTAGGTGGCATGCTTTGAGATTTTGTTGAGTATGGAGAACTAACTAGTATGGATGAATACTGGGATATTACTTTGCACATTTAGGAGGGGTGATGAACATAGAGGTGTTATAGGCAAAGGGAAAAGTCTATAAGGATTTCCACTAGAAATCCCTAAGCTTGAGTTTAAAGCATTTTTGTATTGTGTTTTTGATGTTATGATCAAAGGGGTAAATATAGGAATAGAAAGTATTTTATATGAGAGGAAAAAAAAATTCCTAAATATTTTTTAGTGTTAGTCAAAGCCTAAGTGTAACTAGTTTCCATAGGAATATTAGCATCTAATATATGAGATAGGCTATGCAACACTTCTATCCCTTGCAAATCATTAACCAACTTCCTAAGGTCATCGAAAGGAGGAACTATTTCTCTAGTGAAAGGTTCAATTCTTAAGAATTGTTGAAGTTGTTCTAGGTACTTATCCATTTTTTTCTGTTTATCATTAGAGATATGGGAAACAACATCCAACAAGTACATATAAATGCTATGTTTTAACAAAGACATTGTAAATTTTGGATTAGGAATAAAATCAAATATGGACTAGATAGACACAATACCTTAAGTGAAAGAGTTATAAAACTTAGGATCAACATTGGTTGTGATTGCAACATGAGAAGCCATAAGTTTGAATCTACATCTCTTGAGGGTATTAGCTATAACACACTAGGTTGTGAAGTTCATAAATTTTTTATGAGTTTAAAACACTTTAGTGCTCATACAATGAGGGGAAAACACATCACATACATAGAAACTAAAATAATTTGCAAACATAGAACCCATAATTACACATGAATCATAGAGTCAGAACTGTGATCCAAATTTTGGTGAAAATTGACTAGACAAGGGAATTGGGTTCCCTAGACTAGTAAGGTTGATTTTTACTAACTTCAAAATCAAAAAATATGCTACACTATTTAAGTATCCTAATCTGCAAATGCCCAAGTTTAGTAATAGGAATATTTTCAAAATAACACAAAATTTCAATCTTTCTATATGTAAAACGCAGTCATGATGCAATTTTATATTTTTTTAAAATAATGCAAGATGTCCAAAGACAATTTTAAGATTGTAAAATGTAGTAATCAACTATTTAAACTAGTTTGACAAATCAAGAAATTCCTTCTTTTCTAAATTTTAAAAATCTCAACAATGTGATTTTTTACTTTTCAACAACATATGCATGCATAAATCACAAAATTAAACACTTTTAGATTGTTTTCAAACCTTACAATGACCTAATTACAAATTTATATTGCAATAATTGATTGGATATATATTGCAACAACTAAAAATAACAAGTTTTTTATGTCTTATGAATTGAAAATGCTATGTAGATCTCTACTTTGTTAATTATTTTTATCATAATTTTCATGCATAAATTGTAAATTCAACATTTTACAAGTTGCATTCATATTTCAAAATCACCTAATTAATATTTCTAATAGTTTAGAGTGTACAAATATCAAGTCCACCAAAATGTGATGTGTGAAATGGGAGCTAGCTTCTAAATCACACTTCTTCGAATATCCCAAGGGAAAGAAAATTGATCTCAAACACCCACTTGGCTACTAACCTAGAAGGAAGAGACATAATGGTGGATCAGATTTTAGTACTTTGATGTGTGTGTTGATAGTGATTAATTAATTGTTAATAAATTTAATTTTATAATGCAAATATGTACCTAGTTTAACTATGAAAATGAAGCTAACTAAGATTATTTTTGAAAAATACATAATTCAAAACCAAAAATAGAGTTCAAAAGAGTAGAGTGAATAAAAAGGAATGTGGCATATAAATTTGATCTTGAGATGGTTGGACAAGGGCATTGGGCACCCTAGACCTAAATTGCAAAAACTTTGAGTCAAAATTCAAATATTAGTTGGTCTTTATCCATAGATTCTTCTCCTTTCAACTCAATTTCAGAACATTATCTATCGCTGATAAATTCCAATTTCCCTAATTTATTGACTTGTAGGACTTGAATGCTTGAACAATTATATCTTCAATCCTCTCCCAATTTACTTTAGATTTGTAACCTACACACAAGAAAGAGGAAAAGGGTTGTGATATATAATGGTTTGCCTAAGTCAAACCCCAATTTAGTATTTCAACCTCCACAATGACTATCATTATGTAAAAGAGAGCTTACCCTTAGTTGGGAATAGTCTAAATGATAAATAAGTGATAAATTGAAAATTGATGTAACTTACCACTTAGATTTGCATTCCTTGATAAACTGAAGTCATCATACTCATCATCTTCAAATAGAATTTGGAAGTTTGATTTGAATTCTTACAAGTGTTAGTAATCACAAAAAAATAGACATGAAACATAAACAAACTCACATGAAAATATGATGAATTACTAACATGATGCTGAATTGAAGTAATGCTACTATAATTTTGCTAAGTTTGCTCTTGACTACCCAATTTCCCAAGTCAAAATGATAGGATTTCTTCTCAAAGTTGTTAATTTATATGCAATTCTCTAATTGTTCACAATTTAATTACCGAAATCCAACAAATGTCTTTGGATTTGAAAATTTTAAAATGTTGACATTGACATATTTTAGTTGGGACCAAAATAGGCTAGACATGTCTACTAGGTTCCCTAGCCCAAACCTATTTTAAGGCCTTAATCATCAATAACTAAACATTAATTCATTATTCCAAATTCAACCTTTGATTTTCCAAAAATTATTATCAAATAGGAAAGTTTAACACATAATTGGGTCTAGGTAATCCTTTCTATATAAATTCATTGCACATAGTTCTATTAGGCTAGTAGTTCTATTAGGCTAGTCTAATCTGATTACACTCCTTAGACCTACTTTCTTACTCATCTCTATTATCCTTTTCGATGGTGAGAAATCAAAACTCCTCTATCTATAACCCTTTGTTAGGGAGAAACGCTTATGGTCTTCTCCTTTCCTTTCGATCAATTCGTCTCTCCGCCCTATAAAAGATAATGTTGAAATCATTCTCAAGCTGCCTTCATTTTGATCATTTTCTTTTAATTTGGAATGCTTAGAATATTGGGTAGATCTATGGTCTTTGGCGTTCATTTATGACAAGCCAATCCTTTTATTTTTCTAAACTACCTTTTTAAAAATCCTTTCATATCATCCATGCCTTTAGAATTTTCTCTTCACATCTAATGGTGTATGCCCTTTCTCTCAATATTTAGGTGATCTAGAGCGAGTTCCAAATGAAAACTTTGTAGCTTTAGAAGAAATTTCAAAAAATCCATCCCATTCATATCTACCATATACATTAGCTTGATATCCCTTTTCAACAATATGTTTATGTGCTTATCCTACGTTCATGCCATTCCATTTGGTGACGTCTCTTCGAGCTGTTTTTCCAAAAGATTCCTATGTTCAGTTTATGCTTCCACATTTGCATATTAGTCTGTTTGTACTGTCGTGACTATAGCATTCATTAAGAATCCATTTTGTGTATATCTCGCAATCACAACATGCTATGAGACTGTATTTCTTTTAGACAAATTTCAAACGCATCATACAGGTTCTAAACTCCCACATTAGCATATCTATATATAAGAGTAGTGGTAGTTGTGATAAAATCATCTTCTTTCAATCTCTTCACCTTCTCAAACTCTATATTCCTACCGACTTCAAACTGGAAGATATGGGTAGTCTCCATCGTTATCCCCATGCCCGAAAGATGCTTATACATCCATATTGTGCAAACATAGTCGTCATAGATGAGTCCCATAAGACATTTGTTCACAATTATTCCCAAACCATACAAACCGAATTTCCATGAGGCGTTCTATCAAATGGTTAGTACACCATATATATTTCTTGTGCACTATTTCATTCATTTTATTCATGTTTTTATGGATGCCCATACTCTTTTTTGTACCTATCATTGTATCTACGGTCATGAGAATGCTGGAAAAGGTTATGGAGTTCAACTTTATGCCTATAAAATGCATTCTCTTACAAGTTTCTAAAGAATTTTAACCAAATCCATTTCACAAAGCTAATTATTCTCAACCATCGTTGCATTCCATAAGACTGTATCACTTTGAGGCATTCCATAAGACTGTATCACTTTAAATGCTTGCAATAAAAGATGACAAGATTGATAGGTTAAAAAAATCTATGGTAGTTATAATAACTACCAAATTTAATCACCATATGCCTTTTGGTAGCGCTTGTCAATTTGTTTAAAACATACGATACTAAAATCTATCAGCAAACCAGTAATGTTCTGCAATAGATTTATCAGCAAGCAATTACTTATTGACATCTTTAACATGCTTGCCAATTCATTTGAATTTGAGACCACATTATATCGCCATTCTAGAGCAGATCGTTAATTATATCAAAGTTGCCAACCTTCACAAACTAGCTGATATCTTTTGTTTTATTTTCCCTTTATCGGTGTTTGGAAGAGAGTTATTAACTATCACAAAATCGCCGATCAGACTATAGGGGAATTTGAAACAAAATTATTAATGAAGTGGCTGAATGCCAATAAAACTAGGTATCAATTTTTTTTGCCCGACTTTGTCAATGTTTTAAAAAGACTCAGCAACTTGCATCGGTGACTTGGAAGAGGTTATTAACTTGGACCAAAGTGTTGATCATAAAACAATTCATCTTCATCATCATCATTGAGGGAGAAATTACTTAAGTTGCTTGAATGTGCCTTTTAGAATTAGTTTATTCTTATGAGCGTGAGAGATGTTTCCAAGAAGTCAAAATTTTTAAGTTGTGATTTCTTTTACCGGTTTTCTAACCATCTTTCACAACTTCACAATTTATTGATTTTTAACACACTCTTTGCATAAATACCATCAAATTCATAATAGAAATGTTTCATCCATCTTTTTTAACCCTATTCATAGCTTTATAACTTACCAAAACCAAACCTTGCAGTTTGGAAAACCATAATCTATTTTGAAAACTCCTCCATCACCATTTTAAGTGTGTTTAATAATTTCAAATCTTTAAATTATAAGATGTGAAAAATCATAACTTTGTGAAAAGATTATAAAAAAATGTCTACCAAATCTACTAACATAGCAAAGGAGAAAATAGTGTAACTTTTGATTGGATAATTATTTTCTTGTAAATCTTTGCCACATTGTGTATAGTAACATCTTAAGCCTCCCTACCAAACTTTTTGGCTCCAAATTTTATGCAACATCAAATTTAATTGTATTTTGTAAATCACATCACAAAAAATTAAACTTTTAATATCTCGGCAATAGAGAGGCATTCTGAGCAAAAAAAATTCCATGTTAGGTGAAATGATATTAGGAACATCACCATAAAAGTAATTTGCACCATCTCTTACTTATTTTAAAATTTATTTATTTCTTGTGATTTTACGCACATTGTGACTCTCCTAGGACTTTGAATGAAATCAAATATGGTCCTTCATCAACTTGGTATACCTTCCAAAATGAATAAAATCAACTATAACGATATTTAGATGGAGAAGGAAAATAAACAACATACAAAACATGTGATACCAAAATTGGCTCAAGAAAATATGTTCGATGAATGACAATGCTTGTCATTTTGGCATAAAATATTTAAATTTTGAGCTATCAAAACTGTTGAATGAACAAGACAACTAAGAGGGGGGTTGAATTAGTTGTATCAAATTAAAACATCAAAAACCCTCAATAGTAATCCGATCCATAGCATTCATAAAATCCTTATTCTATTATAGTGATTAATCATGAAATACAAATAATAGAAGTTGAAAAAATAACACCATACACAAAAGAATACCAGATTTACATGGAAAACCCAGTGAGGGAAAAACCATGATAAGGATTAGCTCATAGTATAAGTAATTACAAAACTGGTACAAGTACTCACTACCATAATAGGACACACTGTCCAATAGGGCTCATAGTCAGGGCTCACTGCCATAGAAAGAAAAAGAAGATAGAAGATAAATGTTACACAAAGAACAACTTCTCAATGCAACAAGGAATCCACCATAATTACTTCAACAATCTTTCATCCTTGTTTGAAAGATTGTAGATGCCTTCAGCTCATCGCCTTCAAAATTTCAACACTTTGAAGTTTGCACCGCTCTTCTCAAATTCACATCTACACATCTACAATTTGCACCACAATCATCATTCAAATCTATCTTGAGAAATTCCAACAACACCATTCTTATTTATATCAATCTCAACCTTGAAACCCTTCTCCAAGGTTGGTGAAACATCCTTTACATTTACAATTTCAAATTATGTCGACACCCAAACATTCTTGCAGTCGATAGGAATGAGGGTGACCTACATAAATCCTTAGTTAGGACCCAAATTTGTCCTGAAACACCTCAACATGCTTCCACAAACTTTGAAATGGCTTCACATGAAGTGTTAACACCAGGTCGGTTGTTAGCTATTTTAAACACCATAAAACTATTAACTACACACTAGCCACCTGATCAAGGAGACATATGGACCACACAAATATCTTCTACATGATTTGGAACAATCCACAAACCACCTGAGATCCAAGAAAGATTTCATCCAAAATTGCGTCATAGAAATACTTCAACCTAGAACATTTGGTTAACCCTATATGCACACTAATGCATGAAACACACACTATACTACACTAAATCATGAGAAACCTTGAATTCAGAAAGATACAACCAACATATAAAACTTCTCAGATTTGCACAACCTAAAAAAAAACTATAGAGAAATGCGAAGCATATACATTTCTCTCACTCCACAGCTGAAAACCTAGTTCACACACTAGTGAACATATCTCACTCTACATGGTGAAATGATATTAGGAACATCACCATAAAAGTAATTTGCACCATCTCTTACATATTTTAAAATTTAATTATTTCTTGTGATTTTACACACATTGTGACTCTCCTAGGACTTCGAATGAAATGAAATATGGTCCTTCATCAAATTCGTATACCTTCCAAAATGAATAAAATCAAATATAACAATATTTAGATGGAGAAGGAAAATAAACAACATACAAAACATGTGATACCAAAATTAGCTCAAGAAAATATGTTCGATGAATGACAATACTTGTCATTTTGGCATAAAATATTTAAATTTTGAGCTATCAAAACTGTTGAATGAACAAGACAACTAAGAGGGGGGTTGAATTAGCTGTATCAAAATAAAACATCAAAAACCCTCAATAGTAATCCGATCCATAGCATTCATAAAATCCTTATTCTATTATAGTGATTAATCATGAAATACAAATAATAGAAGTTGAAAAAATAGCACCATACACAAAATAATACCAAATTTACATGGAGAACCCAGTGAGGGAAAAACCATGATAAGGATTAGCTCACAGTATAAGTAATTACAAAACTGGTACAAGTGCTCACTACCATAATAGGACACACTGTCCAATAGGGCTCATAGTCAAGGCTCACTGCCATAGAAAGAAAAAGAAGATAGAAGATAAATGTTACACATAGAACAAATTCTCAATGCAACAAGGAATCCACCACAATTACTTCAACACTCTTGCATCCTTGTTTGAAAGATTGTAGATGCCTTAAGCTCATCGCCTTCAAAATTCCAACATTTTGAAGTTTGCACCACTCTTCTCAAATTCACATCTACACATCTACAATTCACACCACAGTCATCATTCAAACCTATCTTGAGAAATTCCAACAACACCATTCTTATTTATATCAATCTCAACCTTGAAACCCTTCTCCAAGGTTGGTGAAACATCCTTTACATTTATAATTTCAAATTATGTCGGCACCCAAACATTCTTGCAGTCGATAGGAATGAGGGTGACCTACATAAATCCTTAGTTAGGACCCAAATTTGTCCTGACACACCTCAACATGCTTCCACAAACTTTGAAATGGCTTCACATGAAGTGTTAACACCAGGTTGGTTAGCTATTTTAAACACCATAAAACTATTAACTGCACACTGGCCACCTGATCAAGGAGACATATGGACCACACAAATATCTTCTACATGATTTGGAACAATCCACAAACCACCTGAGATCCAAGAAAGATTTCATCCAAAATTGCATCATAGAAATACTTCAACCTAGAACATTTGGTTAACCTTATACGCACACTAATGCATGAAACACACACTATACTACACCAAATCATGAGAAACCTTGAATTCAGAAAGATACAACCAACATATAAAACTTCCTAGATTCGGACAACCTAAAAAAAAACTATAGAGAAATGCAAAGTATATACATTTCTTTCACACCATAGCTGAAAACCTAGTTCACACACTAGTGAACATATCTCACTTTGCATGGTGATCTAGAAACCCAAACTCTAGATATAGGAAGTAATGACAACCATGAACAACATATCGAATCTACACATGCATAACATCAACTCAAAATAAACATGGAGCACATCCCATAGCATGTTCTAAACACTTGCACACTACTATTTTCTCTATTTATCCAATTTTCTCAAAAGCACATGGAAGCCAAGCACTGGAGATGCCATCTTAACCCATTACTTCATTCCAACACACTGCAACATAAAGATAGCTCCATGTATACTCACAATACTTCGTCCATATCTCAACTATGCATGAACAAATCAATAGATTATTTCCTTCTTTTTCATAATTTTCTCAATATCCTTGACATATTCATCATACAACAACCTTCCTCAACACATAGTTGACATCAATGAAAACACCAACTTGTTGAAATCAATTGCAACACCTTCATACTTGCAAAAATATCCCCCTTTGTCATTGATGACAACACATGATATGAAATAGAATCAAAGACACAACATCTTTGATCATACCTATGATTTCCTTTTCCTTTCTCTCCCCTAGTGTAGATAATATTTTCACATGTTTCTTTTTCCCCCTTTGACATCAATTGCAAAGGATAAAATGTTTTGCATTGTTCTCCCCCTTTGACACTACACCAAGATACTTGCTTTGAATACTCCCCCATAGGAGTGCACCCAACCAAATCAGCAATTCTACATAAGAAAAACATATGACACTACCTACTCCCTTTGAGAGGTAGCCACCAACATCATCCTAGACAAGAAATGAATCCATAGATCCACTAGACTGATGCAACTCCATTTGCATCTAGATCGAAGAAGGAGGGGAAAAAACACCCAATTTCTCTTAGAGATACTCAAAAGTATCCTTAGGAAGAGCCTTAGTGAATATATCAGCAATCTGATCCTTTGTAGGTACATATTCAAGATTCACCTCATTCTCCATAGCATTCTCTCCAAGAAAGTGATACTGGATTGATATATGCTTTGTCCTTGAATGCATCATTGGATTCTTTGAAATATTAATTGCACTTTTATTGTCACAAAAGATAGAAATAGGCTCATCATACATTGCTCTAATATCCTTCAATTTTCATCTCATCCATAGTACTTGTGTGCAGCAAGATGTTGTTGCAATATACTTAGCCTCTATAGTGGATAAATAAACTAAATCTTATTTCTTACTTAACCATGACACCAATCTACATCTAAGAAAGAATGCACCACCACTTGTACTTGTCCTTTCATCAACATAACTAGCCCAAACTACATCTATGTATGCACTTAATGTGAAATCAGTGTCCTTAGGATACAACAAGCCATAATCTAGAGTTTCTTTTAAGTATCTAATGTTGCAAGTATGAATGAGTATGGTGGTGTTGTCATTAATGTTGTCATTGATGTCAACATAGTATAGGTTATTATAGAGAAACAAAAGAAGTGATTGCAGGTTGTGCATGTATATTTGAGATACTGTAGAGATGTTGTGAGTACATGGAGCTATCTTTATGATATTGCAGGTGTGCTGATACCATGAGTTACCAAGTGATTTTGAGAAATAGTGAATACAAAATTGTGTGTGTGTTTAGAATGTACTTTGGTTTGTGCTCTATATTTATTCTATGTTGATTCTATGCTTGTGTGGATCTGAAGTGTTTTTTAAGGGCATCCCTAGATGATATATCTTGGATTAGAGCTTCTCATTTGATGAAGATTGAAAGTTGTGTTCATTGGTTTCTGAACTAGTCTGGAAGAGTTTATTTGTCTATGGACTGGGAGAAATGTACCTATTCTACAATCCTCTATTGGTTTGCTTTTGGTCTTGCAGATCTGGTAGATGGCTTATAATGGTGTTATCTATGTTCTATCAAAGGTGTTCATGATTTGGTGCTCCAAAAGACTAGGTTCAGAATTAGTGTATGTGTCTGTACAGTCTAGATGGACTAATGGAAAGTATTCTATGTATGGAGGTTGTTGCATTAGTTGTAGATGAATTTGAAGGCATCCAAGATGTATTCCAATGTATGATGAAGCATGTTATGTGGTATGCATGTTATCCTCTTGCTGCAGAAACATGTACTTCAAAGTTCATTCATGTCTTCATTAGGTTTGGCTGACCTAGTGTCTACATGGCATGCGAAGGATAAGTATCAATTAAGGAAGCATGTGATTGATCTAAGATGTTTTTTTGTCTTGGTTAAGTGTTGATTTTGTCTACTCTCATTCTCTTCCACCATGGGAATGTTAAGTTGTTGACAAAATTTGAATTTGTAATATGAAGTGTGTGTATCCAACCTTGGAGAAAGTTTCTAAGGTTGAAGATGGTATAAATATAATACAAGATGTTAAGGATTGAATGCCACAAGTGTGAAAAGAAAGATTCTACAAAAGTTAAATAAGCAAACAATACTTTAATGTGTTTGACTCTTGAAAGTAGTGAGCTGATGGTGTCTACAGTTCTCTGATCAAGGTTGCAGATGTGTGCAAGTTGTTGTGGTGGATTTTCTATTATCTTTCTTTATCTAAGGCAGTGAGCCTCCCTTTTGGATAGTGAGTCCTATATGTAGGCAGTGAGCCTTGTATCTAGACAATGATTCCTATCTTAGGTAGTGAGCCTCATAGTAATTGGTTTTGCAATTACTTTTATATTGTGAGTTAATCCTCACCATGGTTTTTTCCTTATTGGGTTTTCCACGTAAATCTAGTGTCTCTTGTGTTGATATTGCTTTCTATTATTTGCACTTCATGCTCATTCTTAATAACTAATTAAAGTGGATGTGGAGTTGATAATTGTTTGAGATTTGTGAATGTGATTAGTGACAACTGATTCACCTCCCCTTCTTAGTTGTCTTATACATTTCAACAATTGGTAACAGAGCTTTGATTCCTTAGAGAAGATCTTAACCGCTTGAGGTATATCTGATGGCTCAAAAATTGCCAATCCCTGTGTTTGGTGGATCTGACTACAATGACTAGAAAGTGCAGATGAGAGGCTACTTGATCTCTCTTGGCTTCAAGACTTGGAAAGTTGTTGAGACAAAAAATGTTGAGTCAGAAAGTGGTCCTTTTTCAGTAGATGAGATTTCTTCCTATGAGGAAAATGAAAAAGAAAGGTATGCAATCTATAGTGCTTTATCTAAGACTGAGCAAAAAAAGTTCATTTCATTAAGCACTGCTTATGGAGTGTGGAGAAAGTTGAAAGATATCTATGAAGGAAATGATAGAGTCAAATTTTCAAAGAAGCTAACAGCAAAGTGCAAATATGAGAACTTGAAAATGGAAGAAGGTGAAGAAATTGCAAACTACTTTTAGAGGGTTGATATTGTAGCAAATGAAGTAAAAAATCAAGGTGGTACTCTGACAGATGAAGATGTAATGAAGAAAATTTTGATGAGCCTACCAGAGAGTTATAGTGAAAAGGTCTCAGCTATTGAGGAAGTGAATGATCCAAATAAATTCACTAAAGAACAACTGTTTGGCACTTTGACCGCATTTGAAATGAGGAAATTTGGAAATCAAAGGGAGAAAATAGAAACTACCTTCAAAGCCACTAAGATAGAAGATGATACAGATAGTGAAGGTTCAAAGGAGTTGTAAGCAAACTTTAAAAGGAAATTGAAGAAAGGTACTAGAAAGTACAAAGGTATGTTACCTTTTAAGTGTTTCATCTATGGAAATATTGGTCACTATGATTCAAGATGACTGAATAGAGACATGCAGAAAAATAATAGAGATAATAAAGACAAAAATGATAAAAATTTCAAAAAATTATATTATATTTTAGAGAAGATGCCATAATTTCTGATGATGAATTTTATTTTGAGGATGATAAAGATGAATGCTTTTTTCTAGCCTTGGATAAAAAAATTGTGTCTATTAACCATGGAAGATGTCCAAGGGAATGTGGTTGAGAAAACAAGAAGGATTAGATGGAAGGTACTTTAGTTATTGCCTTTTGTGCTAGACAAGACGAAGATTATTGGGTAATTGTCAGTGGTTGTTCAAAACATATGACCAGAGACAAAACAAGTTTACTAAACTTGAATAGTATGATGGAGGATTAGTCATGTTTGGAGATGATTATGGTGGAATGATTTTTGGAAAAGGAACAATTATTTTTGATGGAAAACACAATACTAATAATGTTTATTATGTTAAGGGCTTAAGGAATAATCTTTTGAGTGTTGGAAAAATGTGTAGGAAAGGATTTAGAATTTGTTGGACACCAAGAACCCTAAGAGGGGGAGGGGGTGCATTAGTGTTCCACAATATTTGAATTTCAAGTCAGATCTTAAACTTTCAATAACAATATTAAACTTTAATAGCATCCACAACATACAAGTGGAAGGAAAACATGCAATCACATTAAAGAGACAATGTGAAGACCATAACACCAGAATTTTACATGGAAACCCTATTAGGGGAAAAACCACGGTGGAGATTAATCCAAAAAGTATACTCTGTTAAAAGTATGATCAAAATGGAATGCACTTGCATTCAGGCAGTAGAGGTCACTGCTGAAAAGGAAAGGCTCACTGCCTTACAAGATATTTGAGAATGTAACAAAAAGAATGAACTGGGAAATTAGCATCTCCAAATTCTGAGATTTAGTTCCAATAAAGCACATGAAATAGATTCTGGATCTTCTATCCAATTCGGACTTTTGCTCTACTCTCCTACAAAAACCCTTCTGCAACACAGACAAAAATTCACTCAAATAGATCTTTTGATACTAGCCCATATAGCTGCTCTGCACTACTTCTGTTTCACACCTTCACACCATCCCATCCACTCTTCTAGAAAATGATTTTTTGATCTCTTTTATGTATCCACTAACAAGGATTTCATTGCTATATGTCAGCTTTAAAATATTTTTTCATATGTCAACTCAAATCATTAATTAGAATTAATGCTTACCCACACAAGTTAGCTAGACTATAGTAGGGACCTAAATCAAAATTCTCAACATATTAATTAGTTAAACAAATATTTGTTATACATCCAAAACAGGCCATACACAACAGGTCGGCCATAATGAGAAAATAAACAATAAATCATTTTATTTTATCTCTAAACTCGTAAACCAATTTTTGCATCACCACAAAACTTATGAATAAGGTGACATACATGCTTGAAAATATTCCTTGATGATCCACACAACAAAATAACAATCCGATGAAGTATTTAGACCAATTTTCCAACCAGATACTCTGCTCTTCATGCTTTCTACTGGTAGAGTACAATCTTCTACTTTTCTTGGCAGTAGGAAATACTTCTAAACTACGAACCATACAACTAACTCTAGCTGCCATCAATGAAAACACTAGTAACTAGAAAAAAACTCCCAAAGCCATATGCCAACAATCTCCCCCTTTGGCATTGATGGCAACACTTAGTGAAAAATAACTAAGTGTCAAAACTCAAAATTCCTCAACACAATAAAACACTACTCCCCCTTTGGATGTCAAGGAATTTTTCACTGCATTCTCTCCCCCTTTGACATCAATGACAAAAACTTACTTTTCTCTCCCCTTAGATTTTTTTACTACATTTTCTCTTACTTCATTCTCTCCCCCAATTGGAAAAAGATGTTGCAACTGATGCTAAATTCAGAAAATTATTTTATACTTATCTTTTATTTCAAGAAGAAATGTCTTCCAAGAGTCCACCACAATCCCAATAGAAATTATCAGGCTAATATTTTATGATGTTCTATTGATGACCTAGATAAGAGATTTAGGAATGGTAATGGCTCCTTCTAGCTTTTCTCTTTTCTTCAGAACTTCAATCATTTTCTCTAATATCCATTCAGTCTGATCCTTCACTCTCCAAAAAGTATCCATAAGAGTGTTTCTGTCAAAGTGAACCTTTGCATGCTCAACTTGCAACTCATGAACCTTCTTTCTAACTTCTCCATCCTTTTCCTAAACCATATTGTAATCCTGACCTATTCTGACAAGATCATTTTCAATTTTCTCCAACTTGTCCTTGTATTTTCCAACCACATGAGGCCACCTAAGAAAATAGTTGTAGATCTTGTTTGTTGTGTTAATGCACTATCTTAACACATTCATTTTATTTTTCAGTTTGGCGAGAGATAGCCTAAACTGCATCTTTATATGAGAGATTATTTCCTCCTCTTTTCTATCCTAGGGCATAGATTCCATATCCTCCTTGACACATTCAATCAATTCTTCTAGAAGTACATTCTGCAAACTTTCTAGTTCAATGTTGTTGTCAATAAAGTATCTTCCTAGAGTGTTCTCAATGAGATCATGTTCATATGATGGTCCATTTAACCATATGTCAGATAATTTTTGCATTCCATCTTCTTCCTAAACAATTTGTAGTATCTTTGACTTGAGTAGAGCACCTTCTTCATTAGTCTCTTCTGTAATTGCCACATCCAGTTTGACTAGTTTTGATTCATCTCTTGGTGTATATCCTTCAGATTCTTCATCCACTATATCCACAATCATGTGTTCTTTCCCTTTTCCCTCAAATTTTTTGACTTAGGTGTCAGAGGGATGTCACCAGCCAACTCTCTTTCTCTCTTCTACTTTTTCTCCATCTTTCTGGAGGATGATCCAATTTCAACTACTTTTACCAGGAGAGGAATATAACTTACACCAAACTTTCCTAACAAGTTCCTAAAGAACCTTTCATAAGCTTTTTCACCATTTTCAAAAGACTTTAAATGCTCAAAAAATTTCTTACAAATCGTCATATTATCCTTCCATACAACATTTTCATTTTGAGGCAAAATTTTTAGGAAATACATCATAATTCATATAGCCAGGGTACCAAACCTGAAAGAATAATCTATGTCCTTTGTCAATTGCACATTCTCCATCAATTAATCCTTTAGCAATCCACATATATCAAAGTCTTCATTTTCTACTATCATCTTGTGAGTGATATACATTGCACGTGCCGAGGTTGATCCTTCTTTGTTTGTGAAGAAAATTTTATAAGAAATTCCATGTGCAATATACCTCGTTAATGGATCTTTTATTGTTGAGATTACCAGAGCCCTCTGATCTCCTGTTACTCTGGTTAGGGCTTTGACTTCAACATTCTGAATTGACTTCTTTTTCAGAACAACACCAACATTACACAATCATGTTAGATTTATGATTTCTTCCTTAGAAATTTGATAGGGTTTATCTAGAGTAAGGATATCACCATCCAATCTGTTCAAGATAAACCAAACTACCTCCGCGTTAACGAAATAAGGAAATTCATTCCAAATGTCCAAGTTCTTATGTTTCACTTCTCTAAGCTTCTTTAATTCAATGGTAGATAGAAATTTTCTTTCATCCTTGATCTTTTGACCACTATATTTATCCAAAGTTATTGTTCCTTTCATTTTCTTCATTTTCCATACCGAACAGGGTTCTACCGATCACGAAATAAGTATAAAATTGATAATCAATAGAAATACCTGGAGAATTCACCACTAAATTGACTTTCGCTCTTTCAAAATTTTGTTGAAAAGGTTCTCCAACTATTCTTCTTGGTTGGATAGTGACAAATGAGGGTTCCAAATTCCCTTTTATAACTTTGCATACCGAACTTCCTTGTGGCATTAAATGTTTTTCCCTAGAAGTTTTGGTTACTCTTTTTTTAGACAACAAGAGAAAAATCCATGTGTAGACCTTCAAGAAGTGATCACCAATACATTTGAGGATGAATAACACACCAACAAACAACTTCCAATGAACCCATACCAATTATACACATAGGGGAACAAAATATTTTCATGAAAACTCCCCCTAGGCCAATGGCTTGAAATCAATTGCGAGATGAATTACCAGAAGGAGCTTCCGGTACAGCCTTATCACATTCATTATATTCACTCTTCTTTACCCATGTTTTCTTCATCTGATCTCTTATCTCTTCCAAAAATGCTTTTCCTTTTTGCTTATCACCTTTCTATGAATTTATGCCTTGATATACCAGACCTCTTATGTCCTTGTTTTTGTTCCTGCAGAATCTTGCAATGTAACCAAATTTGTTACAATTGTAGCATACTAGATTTTTTTGTCTATACCATCCATTCCACTAATTTCCTCCTGATCTATACTGATTAGCAGCATGCCCAAATCTTCCACTTGTGTATCATCTAACATTCCTTTTGCTAACATACATACTTTTTCATTCTAATGACTTGTTACTAAACTTCATGCATTTAAAACACTGTCCAGAAAATGATGGAGTTCTAAGGTTTATCTTACTTCTACATTGAGAAGCCATATGTCTAAATTTATTACAAACAAAGCAATATCCATGAAACTTCTGAGCATTGGGTTGCCTTACTAGATATCTTCTGCCTTTGTTCTTCTTTTTAGGGTCCTTTTGCTCAGTTCTAGAGCTTTCACCCTTCACATAGCCAGGACCTCACTTATCATTTGCATACTTTTTTCCTTTAGTTATCTCATCAAGATTAGCAGAAATGATTCTAAACTTCTCCTTAAACTCATTTGCAGTAGCAAGCTCATTTCCAAGAATAACTATTTGTCTCTCAAGCTCTTGTTCATTGTTTCTAGATTGTTGCAGTTCAATCTCCAGCTGAATGAATCCACTATTAACTATGTTGCATTCCTCAGACTTCTTTTTCAAGGACTGGGCCAAATTATCCTCCTTCTCTCTTTGTTCAATCTCTTTGGTTAACTTCATCGCTATAGATTCCATTTCAAGCTTTAGAGCAGTATTGTCCTTAGCAATCCTTTCACATTCTTTTGTTATTTCTTTTAGGGTTTGATTCAGATGAACATCTTTCGGGCCTCTACTTTCTTTTTCTTCAACTGACCACATAGTTCCTTCCTCTTTTCCCTTGACTTGTTTATTTTATCCTTCAGTGATTGAATGAATTTCTCAGCATCCACAAGATTTTCTCTCAATTCCAAGACTTCTGCTTTAGACTAATCAAGATCATCAAGTGCCACCATAAGTTGTTGTTGAATACCACTAGTGTCCATTTTAATTCAAGATCCACCTCAAGCTGTTAAACTTCAGAAGAGGAACCCACTCTGATAGCAATTGTCAGATACCAGGAACACTGAGAAGGGGGGTGAATCAGTGCTCCACAATATTTGAATTTCAAGTCAGATCTTAAACTTTCAACAGCAATATTAAACTTTAATACCATCCACAACATACAAGTAGAAGGAAAACATGCAATCACATTAAAGAGACAATGTGAACACCATAACACCAAAATTTTACGTGGAAACCCTGTTAGGGAAAAAACTGCGATGGAGATTAATCCACAAAGTATACTAGGTTAAAAGTATGATCAAAAGGGAATGCACTTGCATTCAGGAACAGTGCCTAGAGCTCA
Organism: Sequoia sempervirens; assembly: GCA_007258455.2. Lineage (NCBI taxonomy): Eukaryota > Viridiplantae > Streptophyta > Pinopsida > Cupressales > Cupressaceae > Sequoia > Sequoia sempervirens. The sequence continues at coordinate 103,369 of VDFB02067207.1, forward strand.
CTGCTCAAAAGGAAAGGATCACTACCTTATAGAATATTTGAGAATGTAACAAAAAGAATGAACTAGGAAATTAGCATCTCCAAATTCTTGGATTCAGTTCCAATAAAACACATGAAATAGATTCTTGATCTTCTATCAAATTCGCACTTCTGCTATACTCTACTCTCATATGAAAACCCTTTTGCAACACAAACAAAAAATTTCTCAAACAGATCTTCTAATATTAGCCCATATAGCTGCTCTACACTACTTCACTTTCACACCTTCACACCATCCCATCCACTCTTCTACAAAATCATTTTCTGATCTCTTTAATATATCTGCTAACAAGGATTTTATTGCTATATGTCACCTTTATAATATTTTTCCATATGTCAGCTCAAATCAGCAACTAGAATTAATGCGTACACACACAAGTTGGCTAGACTATAGTAGGTACCCAAATCAAAATTTCCAACATAAGAAATAGGTAAACAAATATTTTGTATACATCCAAAACACACCATACACAACATGTTGTCCATAATGAGAAAATAAACAATAAATCATTTTACCGAATCTCCAAACTCGTACATTGATTTCTGCATCACCACAAAACTTACCAATAAGGTAAAATACTTGCTTGAAAAGCTTCCCTGAGGATCCAGACAACAAAATAATAGTCCAGTGAAGTATTCAAACTAATTTTCCAACCAAATACTCTCATCTTCATGATTTCTGCCAATAAAATACAATCTTCTACTTTTCCTACCAGTAGGAACTACTTTTGAACTATAGACCATACTACTGACTCTAGTTTCCATCATTGACAACACTAGTAACCAAAAACAAACTCCCAAATTCATATGCCAACAGACTTGTGTTCCAAGATAATACATGTGAGATCAAAAAAGGGTCTAGAATGGTGGTAGTTGTAGGGAGAAGAAAATATGGAAATATTTATCAACTTAAGGGTATTGATGGTCAGTGTTTTGTGTCTCAAGCTAATGAAAGTTGGCTATGGCACTAGAGGATGGGACATGTAAACTTTGGCAATTTGATCAAGATTAGTTGAAGAGAAGTTGTCAGGGATTTTCCTAAAATCACAAAGCCCACCAATACTATTTGTAAAAGTTGTCAATTGGGAAAAAAAAAGATATAGTTTTAAAGGAAAAGAAAAATCAACCACCAAAATGCTATAATTGATTCATATAGACCTCTGTGGTCCCAAAAGAAAAATAAGTCTTAATGGTGACATGTATTTTAAGCTTTGATTGATGATTATTCTAGAATGGCATGGGTTACTTTTCTCAGGGAGAAAGCTCAATCTCTAGATAGATTCAAAGTGTACAAGGCTAGGGTAGAGAATGAAGTAAACCTAAGAATCAAATTTTTAAGGTCTAAAAGAGGCGGAGAATTCACTTCTAGTGAATTATTTAATACATTTTGTGTAGAGTATGGTATAAAGAGACATTTTTCTGCTCCTATAACTCCTCATCAAAATGGAGTTGTAGAGAGGAATAACTAGACTGTTCAAGAGGCTACAAGGACTATGATGAAAGAAGAAAATGTACCTAATGTATACTGGAGAGAAGTAATACACACTACTGTTTATATTTGTAACAGATTTCAGATTAGAGGTAACAACACAAAGACTCCTTATACATTATGGACTGGAAATATTCCTACTGTTAAGTTTGTACTTTAAGGTGTTTGGAAGTAGATTTTATATTAAAAGAGATGATGAGAACCTTGGAAAGTTTGATGCAAGATGTGATGAAGGTATTTTCCTTGGATATTCAACTAATAGAAAAGCTTATAGATGCTCCAATAAAATATTGAGAAAGACAGTTGAAAGTGAAAATGTAAAAGTTGATGAAGATATGCACAAACCAATTGAAATAAGTGAAGTTGAACCAGATGAACCTATCTGTAGACAATTACATGAAGAGAATAAGGAAGAAGAAGAACAGATTGAAGAAGAAGAAGCTCCAGAACTTTCTCCTAAGACCCCAAAATATGTATAGAAAAATCATCCTAAAGAATAGATAATTGGAGATAAAAGTGAAGGTGTAAAGACAACAAGAAAAGTTGTGGCAGCTGAGGTAAATCTATGTTTACTTTCCAAGATAGAACCTAAAACAGTGTGTGAATAATTCAAAGATGAGAATTCGATCAGAGCAATGAAAGAGGAGTTGTAGTAGATAGAGAAAAATTAGACATGGGAATTGGTTCCTAGACCTGTAAACAAGAACACAATTGGTTCAAAGTGGGTGTTTAGGAATAAGCTAAATGAGAATGGTGAAGTAGTAAGAAACAAAGCAGGACTTGTATGCAAAGGTTATTCACTGGTTGAAGGAATAGACTTTGAGGAGACATTTTCCTGGTGGCAAGAATGGAGGCTATTCAGATGTTTTTGACATTTTTTTGCTCACAAATATGTCAAGGTATATTAGATGGATGTTAAGTCTACATTCTTGAATGAAGAATTGGAAGAAGAGGTGTACATGGAACAACTAGAGGGATTTCAATTATTAGATAAACTAAACATGGTCTATAAGTTGAAAAAGGGACTATATGGACTTAAACAGGCTCCCAGAGCATGGTATGCAAAGTTGGACAAATATTTTACATAGAAAAGGTTCAACAAAGGCTCTAGAGATAGTAATCTCTATTTCAAAGTTGAAGGAAACAAAATGTTGATAGTAGTTGTGTATGTTGATGATATTATCTTCAGAGGAAATGAGGGTATGTGCAAGAGATTTGTAGAGGAGATGCAAAAGGAGTTTAAGATGTCTATGATTGGTGAGTTGAACTTCTTTCTTGGACTTCAAGTGAATTAAACTGATAAGGGAATATTCATATTGCAATCAAAGTATGTTAACAAATTGTTGAAGAATTTTGGAATGGATGATTCCAAACTAGTTTGTACCCCTATGGTGACTAGATGCAAACTGAGTAAGGATGATGATTCTCCTAAAGTTGATCAAAACATGTATAGATCTATGATTGGTGGACTCTTATATCTTACTACTACTAGAATGAATATTATGCATGCAATATGCTTGGTTTATAGATTTCAAGTAGAACCCAAAGAAACACATGTTACAACTATGAAGAGGATATTCAGATATCTAAAAGGAACTCTAGATTATGGCATATGGTATCCTAAGGATACCAATTTCACTTCGAGTGCTTACACTAATGGAAATTGGGTTGGTTGTGTGGATGACCCGAAGAGTACAAGTTATGGTGCATTCTTTCTTGGAAGAAGATTGGTTTCATGGGTAAGCAAGAAAATGGATTCAGTCTCTTTATCCATTGCAAAGGCTAAGTACGTTGCAGTAACATCTTGTTGCACATAGGTATTATGAATGAAGCAAACATTGAAGGATATAGGAGTGATATGTGATGAGCCTATCCCTATCTTCTATGATAATAAAAATGCAATAAATATTTCAAAGAATCTCTTAATGTATTCAAGTACAAAGCGCATATACATCAAATATCATTTCTTGAGAGAAAAGGTATTGGAGAGTGAATTTAGGCAGGAATATGTGCCTACAAATGATCAAATTTCTAATATATTTACTAAGGCTTTCCCGAAGGATACTTTTGAGTATCTTTGAGAGAAGTTGGGGATTACTACCCCTACTTCAAACTAGGTGCACATGGAGGTGCATCAGTCTAGTGGATCTACAATTTTTTCATTTGTCTCGATAGATGACTAGGGTCTACTCCTTAGGGGGAGTAGGAAGTATCATTGATGTAGTATAAGATGTGGGTGCACTCCTAAGGGGGAGTGATTAGAATTTTTGTTATTTTCCATTGATGACAAAGGGGGAGAGAGATTCATGTGAAAAAGAAAATTTGAAAGGAGGAGAGAGATAATATTGTAAGGAAAATAGAGTGCAAGAATGTTGTGTAAGTTGTCTAATCAAGAAAATAAAGGAGTGTGTATTGTGTCTTTGGTGGTTTTTCACATCATGTGTTTCCATCAATGACAAAGGGGGAGATGGTTGTAAGTATGAATGAGTATGGTGGTTTTGTCATTAACGTTGTCATTGATGTCAACACAGTATAGGTTGTTGCAAAGAAAGGAAAAAAGTGATTACAGGTTGTGCATATTTAGTTGAGATATTGTAGAGATTTTGTGAGTACATGGAGCTATCTTTATGATGTTGTAGGTGTGCTAATATGATGATCCACCAAACACTTTTAAGAAATAGTGAAGACAAAATTGTGTGTGTTCAAAATGTGCTCTAGTTTGTGCTCTACATCTCTTCTGTGTTGATCCTATGCTTTTCAAAATATTAAGTGTTGTTGAAGGGAATCCCTAGGTGATATATTCTAGATTAGATATTTTGGTTTGATGAAGAGTGAAATTTGTGTTCACCGGTTTGTGAACTGGTCTAGAAGATTTTTTTTTATGGACTAGGAGAAATGTATCCACTCTACAGTCCTTCGCTAGTTTTTTTTTGGCCTTGCAGATTTGATAGAAGGCTTGTAATGGTGTTATCTATGTTCTATCAAATGTTTTTGTGGTTTGGTGCTTTGAAAGACTAGGTTAAAAATTACTATGTGTGTCTGTACAGTTTAGATGGACTAATGGAAAGTATTTTGTGTATGAGGGTTGTTGCATTAGTTACAGATAAATCTGAAGGCATCCAAGATGTGTTCCAGTGTATGATGAATCATGTTTTGTGGTCTTCATGTTATCCTCTTTTTACAGAAACATGTACTTCAAAGTTCTTTTTTTTTTCATTAGGTTCAGTAGACTTGGTGTCTATACATCATGTGAAGGATAAGTATCAATTAAGGAAGTGTGTGATTTATCTGAGATGTTTCTTTGGGTCTTAATTGGCTTGCTCTCATTCTCATCCACCACGAAAATGTTGAGTTGCTGACCTAATTTGAATTTGTAATATGAAGTGTGTGTAGCCAACCTTGGAGAAAGTTTCTAAGGTTGAAGATAGTATAAATATAATGCAAGATATTAAGAATTGAATGCCACAAGTGTGAGAAGAAAGAGTGTGTGAAAGTGAATTAAGGAAGTAGTACTTTAATGTGTTTGACTCCTGAGAGAAGTGAGTTGTTGGTGTTTGCAATTCTCTAATCAAGATTGCAGATGTGTGCAAGTTGTGGTGGATTTTCTGTTATCTTTCTTTATCTATAGGCAGTGAGCCTCCCTTCTAGGAAATGAGTCCTATTTGTAGGTAGTGAGCCTTGTATCTAGATAGTGATTCCTATATTTGGTAGTGATCCTCTTTGTAATCAGTTTTGTAATTACTCTTATATTGTGAGTTAATCCTCATTGTGGTTTTTCCCTTATTGGGTTTTCCACATAAATTTGATGTTTCTTGTGTTGATATTGCTTTCTTTTATTTTCACTTCATGCTCATACTTAATAACATATGAAACTGGATATGGAGTTAATAATTGTTTGAGATTTGTGAACGTGATTGGTGAAAACTGATTCACCCTCCCTCAATTTTCTTGTGCATTTCAACATCTAAATATCCTCTTCACTGCTGCAACATGTGTCTCTCTAGGATCTTCTTGAAATATAGAAACAAGATAAACTATGAGCATGATATATGTTCTAGTAGTAGTTTTTTATAGCAATCCACCAATCATAGATCTATACTTTCTTTGATCAGCCTTAGGTGATTCATCATCCTTGCTCAATTTGTAACTTGTCACCATAAGAGTACATACCAATTTGGAGTATTATATTCCAAACTTCTTCAACATCTCTTTAACATACTTTGATTGTAAAATGAAAATTACTTTTATCTATTTGATTGATTTGTAGCCCAAGGAAGAAATTCATCTTCCCAAACATTGGCATCTCAAACTCTTTCTGCATCTCTTCTACAAATTTCTTACACATAGCTTCATTTCCGCCAAAGGTAATATCATCAACATACACAGCCACTATCAAATTTTTATCTTGCTCAATTTTAAAGTAAATATTATTATTTGTAGTTCCTAATACTAAATCCTTGTTGTATCAAATATATGTATGATCTTGCATACCAAACTCTAGGAGCTTGCTTTAATCCATATAATGCCTTTTTCAATATACAAACCATATCTAGTTGATCTAATAACTAAAATTCTTCCAGTTGTTTTATGTAAACCTCTTCTTCCAATTCACCATTCGAGAAAGTAGAATTTACATCCATCTGATAAACTTTAAATTTTTTATATGCTTAAAATTCCAAAAACATCCCAATTGCTTCCACCCTAGCCATCAGAGAAAATGTTTCTTAAAATTTTATTCCTTCCACTTGTCAGTAACCCTTACACACAAGCCTTTTTTATTTCTTACCACTTCTCCATTCTCATTCAATTTTTTTATGAATAACAACTTAGTTACAAATATGTTCTTATTTTTCGGTATAGGAACCAATTCCCAAGTCTCATTTTTCTCAATTTTCATAAGTTCTTCCATTACCTTCATCCAATGTTCGTCTCTGCATGCCTTAATTACTATTTCTGGTTCAACCTTAGAGATTAAGCATATATTTACCTTAGCTTCAGTATCTCTACTTCTTTTCAATACTCCTTTCCTCTTGTCTTCAATGATCTATTGTCTGGAATGATTTATTTGCACATACTTAGGGGTCTTAGGGGTCTTTTCCAAAGATTCTTCCACTTCATTTTGCACTTATTTTTCTTTTACTTTTTCTTCTTCTTCTTCCTCTTCTCTGTGCTAGCAAGTAGGTTCATCTAACACATATCCATCTATAGCAACTAAATTCTACAAATCTTCATCAACCTTACCTATGCTAAACACAAAGTCGACCATTACCCATGCTAAACACCATAAAAATATTAAGTACATGCTTCCCACTTAATCAAGGTGACACACAAACCAAAAAATGTCCTCTAAATGATCTAGAACAATCCAAGTACCACCTAAGATCCAACAAAGACTTCATCCAAACTTTTCACATAGAAATACTTCAACCTAGAACATCTTCAATTAACCTTATATGCAGACTAATGCATGAAACACACACTATACTACATCGAATCAGGAACAACCTTGGATTCAAAAAGATACAACCAACATAGAAAACTTCCCAGATCCACACAACCTGAAAAAAATATATGAAGAAATGTGGGGAAGATACATTTCTCCTATACTTGAGAAAACACCACTCAAAACCTAGTTCACACACTGTGAACATATCACTCTTGTACACAATTATCCAGAAAATAAAACTCTAGAAATATCAACTAATGACAACCCTAAATAACATATCAAATCCACACAAGCATATCATCAACATAGAAGAAACACAAAGCACATCCTAGAGCACATTCTAAACATGAAGCACAAGACTATTTTCTCTATTTATCTAGTTTTCTCAAAAGCACTTGGAAACCAAGCACTCGAGATTCCATCTTAACACATTACTTCATTGCAAAACATAATAATATAAAGATAGATCCATGTACTCACAATACTTCCTTAATAGCTCAACTATACATGTTGAAACAAATATTTTTGGATGTGGGAGCTCTCTTACACTTCTAGGGTTTTCCACCTAAAAGGAGAGAGGTCTCCAAAAATATTGATGGCTCACTCAAGAATATGCCCTTGAGATTCCAATGAAAATATGATTGATATATATCTAAGGGGAATGTCCTAGATGCAATTGATTGATAAAATAATTTGATTCTTAATGCAAATCTAAGAAAGTGTAAAGTGTTTGAAAACATGGTGTGATATGCAGAAAGATAGATTGAATGCAATATAAAACAAGATAGAGAAGTCAAATAGAATGAGTGCACCTGTAAACTAATCGAGGTCATAGTGAAGATTGTAAATGTCTCTGAAATTCTAGAAAATATGATTTTTTGATCAACTAGGACTCATACGCCAAGCTAGGCGACAGTCCCAAATAAGGGTTTATGCCCAGAAAGTAGTTTTAGAGAAATGGGTACTGCAAACTGTTCTAAAAAACACCTCTAGTGGGACTCATATGCCACTAATGTAATATCAATCCTTTTCGACTTTTTTGAAATTTAAAATCATAGATTTGTACTCTAACATTGACACTTCATTGCCAAACTAAAACCAAGATCTAATTCTGGGAAAACACGTGCAAAACAAAATATATTTTGATTTCTAAAGGGGGGTTTTCCTTGATCAAACCCCTAGTTTGGTATTTAAACCTTGAAAGAGAGAATGGAATATTCATCAAAACCCTATCCCTAAGCATGTCTAAGACTAGGAAATCTGAAGCAAGATGCAACCCTATTCAAATATGCAAAAATAAGATGCATGGATGAAACTTCAATAATGTAAGACTCACTTTAAGAGACTCTAAATCACTTTAAAGGAATCTTAGTGACATGCAAATCTTCCTTAGGCGAAAGATAGAGAGAAAATGGAATATGGAATCACTTAGAAAATAAGTCCTTATGCTTGGCTTGATGGCTAGTTGCATCTCCCGAACCTAGAATTCTTCATGATTCTCCATAGGAATCCATGATCAACCCTAAAAAATGAAATATCTTGGATAAAAAGTGAGCTTGAAGACCTAAAAAAACCCTTGAATGCTTCCCTAAAGCTTCAACTTTTTTGTAGATAGACTTATTAATCTTCTTGTGAAAGATATTCAACACTTGACTTTTGAATTTGTTTGTTAAAAATGACTAGATGATATGAAAAATGACCTAAAACTTATATTTTGTAGGAATCAATATTGAATTTAACATTATTTAGACCTTAAAGGCTGACATCCATCAGAAATTTGAATTATGTCAGTGAATTTCCCACTCAAAATTGAAAAATGCCCCAAAAGGGACTAATTTTCCACTTTGGGCGACTTAGTCCCACTAGAGGGGACTGATTTGCCCAAGGTGGTGAATGGATCCCACTTGAGGTTTTTGAGGTGGGTTTTTGAAATTTGAATTATTTAAGTGTTATTTGTTGGGATTTATATTATTTTTGAGTGGAATAAGCCTCAAGGTCCAAAATAATGGGTCTTAGGGGCCTATAAATGGTAAGTTTAAGGATCAATTAATGTAAGGATGCCAAAATAGGTCCAAATTAAGCATGAAATTGCCTCTTTCTTCAAGAGTGTGCAATTTTCTACACTACATTTAGCCCCCACTTTAGCTCCCATATGACTCTACATGCATATGCAAGCTAAAGGACTCTACATAGTACACCTTATTTCATAAAAGGATACTCATTCAGAAGATGGGACAATGAAGCCTCTAGTTTAGTTATCTATAAAACCACAACATTAGGAACCATATCTTTCAACATGAATTCATTAGTTGTCCAAAAATCCTATTATGCAACCTCTAAAAATAAAAGTTGAGGGTAGATGTATGCCCCCCCTTGATTCCACTTGCTTTACAGAGGTGGAATCAAGGTAGCAATCTAACCACATCGAATAGGGCAGATCATATCATAGGGAATTTCCAAGTACCATGCTACATAATGATAGATGATTGAAGATGTCAGGTGCATAATCATGATTCTAACAAAATGAACAATGTCAAAGACAGAGCTCACTAGTACTCATTATGTTGTTTGGAATAAAAAACACCTTTTTAACTCTAGTATAGTAAAAAACCTATTTTTATACATAAGAGATAAAAGTGAAGTAAATTATAAGTTTGTCATTTTACCTTCTTGTAGCTTGAGAGTGATGAGAGAATAGTAAAAGATGTCAAGCAGATGAGCCTGCGAGACTGGACGTGCTAGAAGACTAGACGTGCTATGAGACCAAGTGGCACACAATGAGCGTCAGCACGAGGTGAGTCGATTCAACTACCTTCGCTTAGTTATTATGCAGTTATTTGATGATTTTATACATTTCTAGGTTAATTTAGGATCCTAGAATTTTTTGTGCAAAGTGTACCCTTTTTTTGTGAAGTGTCCCATTTGTTCGCAAAGTGTCCCTTTTGTTCACAAAGTGTTCTACTTTTTTGCAAAGTGTCTCATTTCTTCATTAAATGTCCCAAAAGGATTCTAAAGTGTCTATGGCCTTTAGGAAAGCACACTAGACTGACTTTCGCATACTTTTATGATGAATAATATAGAAATTAAAAAATTTAGAATTTATATAGTATATTTTTTCTTTATTAATAGGTACCTACTCATTTACGTCTGTGTTTGGGTGGGAAGCAGCTTAGCTTTCTTAGAGACCTATCCCTCACACTTTCAATAGAGGACACCAACTATTTTTATGTTGTTGGGATAAATTAGGCATACCTCATGCCCCCGTGAGGTACCATGATGCAATGTTGATGGCTCATGCCGAGCGCTAGGATTCAAACACCTACACATTCCACCTTCCTACTGGTGAGATGACAATCACTCTAGAGGATGTTCACCGCATCCTTTGAATTCCTATTCAGCGTGAGTGGGTACGCTTTTGAAGAGATCATACATTTTATGAGCAAAAGGCCAACATGCAGTATTTCCTAGATGGGCTAGTGCACAATGAGTAAGTGAGAGCACAGATCAATCTACTGATGTTGATCTATTCACGAGCCTCGATGGTTAGATGAATTATGATACACATATTTTCACTAGTACTCATCAAAAATGGGCATGAAACACACCTAGAGGGAGGACTAGTACACCTGATATGCCAGATGGCAAAGCACAAGACAGTATATTCTTGGGGGCATTGTATCCTAGCGCACCTATACTATCATCTTACACAGTTCATGTTTTAGGAGGTGGACAACATGGTACACTATACGCTCCTATAGGTTTGGTGCCTTGAGCATATTACATGTACCAAACCTACCAACTTCATGTGTCCTACAATAGTGGGGTATCCTTAGGCCATTTTCTATCCTCTACAATGGTTGTGGCAGTATGAAGATTTATAATTTTGGAGAGTGAGATTTGACCAAGTAGAGGAAGAAAATATCCTATGGAGACCTTATTAGCTTACACTTGAGTGGCTAGATACCACGAGGTGGTTGAGTATAATGTAGCTAGATATATTTTTAGCCGACCGACATGACTACATAGTACGTCCCTTCTACTATGATCAAGTCATGTGACAGTTTGAGTAGATCCAGACACCACCTAGGACACAACCCTTTTTCAGGATATCAGTGTGGAGTGCCTGGAGACCAAGTGATATAGTATAGTTCATTGTAGACAATGTTGTCAAGAGTGACTCCAAGTACTTAGATCACAATGAGCCTCTAGTCTCTGACACAGATAGTCAGTACCACATATGATTATGAGAAGTGGTGGAAAGTATCACAAATAGATCCTATATTTATGATTGATGAGCCTATAGGAGATGTAGGACCATTTCCAATTGAGGGAGATGAGGTAGAGGACAGGGCTGAGGAGAAATGGTACAAAGTTGTGGACATATTCACAGATGTCATAGATGATAAGTATGATGAGGATGCAAATCCTGAATATGATGTCAAAGATGGAGGGGAGAAGGATGAGGAATAGGAGGACCAAGAGGAGGATGAGGAGGATCCAATCATGAGTGAGGGTAGTGAGGTAGTATTTGAGGATCATGAAACATAGATTTTTGGCACCTACTTGCTTTCTATCACTCCTAGGCTTTTCCACCTAGAAGGAGAAAGGTGGGCCAAAAATGCTTATGTTCTCAATAGAGGAAATGGAAAGAAGGATATGAAGTGTGTGTGTGTGGATATGTTTAAATGCTGAAAATTTAATGAAAATTTAGATTAAGGAATGTATTCTAACCTAATGCAAAAGTTTTGGAAAACATAATGTGTATTCAAACTATTTGACTAGGAATGTACACAAATTGTAACATAAAATAACCCAATTGAAGATATGAACCTAGAAGCTAGAAGAGGCTAGAATGAGGCTCTAAATACTTACAAAAGATACAAGAAATTCTCACTGGGACTGATTCACCATGTATGGTGAATGAGTCCCATTTTTTCCAAAAAGTGCCAGAACCAGTTTCGTGGAATTGGGTATCCAAATCATCATAAATGACTATTCAATCCTAGAAATTGGACTGATTCTCCATCAATGGTGAATGAGTCCTCTTGTGGAAAATAGAGAATTTTGGACAAGATTTTGTGACTTAGGATTTGCAATTCTATTTTTGAAGATTCCTTGGATCTGAATCTGCAAAACTCAACCTATAGACTCTCTCCAAGCTTGAAATAGGGCTTGAGACACCTTGAATGACTTTTATGGGATGAGCAAACCTTTTCTCACCTTCTCATTTGATAAATATACATACACAAACACATGCAAAGGGGAAAAAGTGTTGAGGGTTGGGATATAGGGGTTTGCCTTGGTCAAACCCCTTTAGGTAATTAAACCAAAGTGATGAAATAAAGTAATGAAACATGCAACAATGGAGATTATTACCTTTTCATGATGATTTGATCTTGGAATTTTGTAGCAATGTAGGAATATTTGGCCCTTGAATGTCCTTAGAAGCTTACTTGATGAACTACAATTTAAAAACCCTAAGATGTTTGACTTGAGATGAAAGATTTGTAGAAGAATGAATGATGAGAGATTAGAGATGGATAAGATATGTGAAATGAGGAGAAGAATACATATTTATACACACATGTGTCTTAGTAACCCATTAATACCTCATCACAAGCTGACATGATGAAATAATAAACTCAAATTTCACTCTTTTCCTGCTCAAAGGTTAAAATGGGGCCAAATGGGACTCATTCACCACACATGGAAAATGTGTCCCACTTGGATGGGATTGATTCACCATGCATGGTGAATGGGTCCCACAGGGGCTATTTTGATAGCTCAGATGCCAAGGAATAAGGAAATAAGGTCTAAAATTCAACCTTGTCGGGTGTTTGATCAATTTGAACCTTAGAATGCACAATATGGGTTATTAGGGGCCTATTAGTGATGATGTAAATGTCAAATAAGGCTTGGGAAACAAAAATCAATGTGAAAGTGTGATTAAATAGACTTTATAATGGTAAAATGAGGTCCACATAGTCTAGGAATGCACAAGAACCAATGTGAATGTGCAAAACACATTACAACACTAGTTTATCATTAAGTTTAAATTAAGAACCTTGTAGATTGATGTAATAATGTTATTAAACATATTTTATAATGTTGAATTAGGGAGAAATAGGTTCATTAGGTCTAGAAAAGTGTGAAAGTACTTTACAAGATGTCATTAAAAGCATGTTATTCAAGTTATAAGGGTCCAAGACCTAGTGTGGATGCATAAAATGCCTCACAACACTAGATTAAGGCCTTATTATTATCATGAATTAATCCCATGTCAAACAAATGGTCCTTTTTTCTACGACACATTTAACCCCCACTTTAGTGAAAGGGTGAACTTGTTTCAAACTCACACTAAAGTAGACATTCAAGAGAGATCCACATGTAGGCCAATCCCCCAAGATAGAAAATCTTGCAAAGGGGTATGTGCAGGATCATGATGGGCCAAAAAGTGGCAATATGATGGGTATGTGGCTGACGATGTTTTTTTTACCTAAAATTGATGAAACGAAATGGGTTTTTAAAGGAGATTCACAACTGGGCGGGGGCCCTAGCTTGGTTGGCTAAGTAATTCCGTTGCGGCTCTGCTGGTCACAAGTTCTAGTCTCCCCCCCGTCCCGTGGTACCGGAGGGCGTGTCACGCCAGCGCCGCCGGTCACGTTAAAAAGTTTACCAGGCGCACTGCAGTTTATAGGGGGTCGTGCTACCCATTCTCTGATCTAAAAAAAAAAAGGAGATTCACAACTTTCCACCAATATAAATTATTCTTTACTTTGAATTTAATAAGTAATTATTATTCATTTTCTATTCAAATTACGACTAAAGTCTCAATTGATAAACTGATTGAAAAACATATATAGCTTTCAAACGGTATCACATTTTTTGAATCCAAAACATGTGTCACATTCTATGCTTCGCATAATATAGGATTGAAAAAAGAAAATTTGAATTTCATGAATTTTTGACCAAGTTAAGGTGGTCAGACACACGAGTTTTCTATATTTTTTTAAAGTTGTAATAAAAAATTTATAATTAATTATTTACTTGGAAAAAAATTACAAAAAAATATGCATCACATCGGCACATGAGTGCTCTACTTATATCTAAAATATTATAAAAGAATATTATCATTTTATTGTGGTTAGGGTGGTCAGACAAACACCTACTTCTTATTTTTTCCTTGAAATTTAAGTGCTAATGCATTGAAATTTCAAATTTTCACTAAATAGATTTCTTCTTTTTTAAGCGAACCTAGTAGTTTAGAAACTACATTCAATTTTCTACAAATTCTATTCTTACATATTTTTGAAATAATATAGATAACTTATTCAATTTTTTATGTCAAGTTTCCTAACTCTAATTTTTGTAATTTTTTTGCCACTTAAGGGCCTATTTTTTCCATGATGATCTTGCACATACCCAAAGGCAAGATGGAAAGAAAAACAAGGTGAAAAAGATATAATCACTTTGGGGAAATAGAACTTTATGTTATCTGTGGGGTGAGAAGGTCGCAACATACTCACTCTAGGGCCACAAAACTGTTGTTTGCTAGGTGAGAAATACCAAAAGGTAAGATGCATACGCTAGTTGGTATGCACTCAAAAACACAAAGGTGGCTATGGGGAAAAGTCATGCTGCTAGGTGGGCTTCCTGCTCAACCATGTCAAAGTTATACCTCCTAATAACTTTAACAAGGTGCCACAAGAAAATGCTCATGAACAAAAAGAAAAGGTACCACAGTCATGCAAGTTGCATTATGGAAGGTGGAAAAAGATGCAAAAATGTGAAAATGTGAAAGGTGTTAGAAGGAGTTTTGTTCAGTTCATGTAAGGTTAGTCACTTAGGGAACATTGTGTGTAATTTCTCCAAGAGAGGACCAATCAAAGAATAGTATATTCATGACTTAGGGGATGTAGTGTGTCACATTAGGCCACCAAGAGGAATGTAATATGTTGAGATAGATCACACTCATGAAGGACATCATACCTAATGTCATCCACAAAGTGACGAATGCATCACATAAGGTTATGTGTAGGATCATCATGGAAAAAACAAGCCCTTAAGTGGCAAAAAAATTAGAAAAATTGGAGTTAGGCAACTTGACTTAAAAATTTGAATAAGTTATCTATATAATTTCAAAAAATGTAACAATAGAATTTGTACCAAATTGAATGTAGTTTCTAAACTACTAGGATTTAAAAAAATAAAAAAATATCTATTTGGTGAAAATTTAAAACTTCAATGCAGTAGTACTTAAATTTCAAAGAAAAAATAAGTAGTAGGTGTCTGTCTGACCACCCTAACCACAATAAAATGATAATATTTTTTATAATATTTTAGATATAAGTAGAGGACTCATGTCCCGATGTGATGCATTTTTTCTTTCAAGTAAATAGTGGTATGATTTTTTTATTACAACTTTTAAAATATAAAAAGAATTAACGTTGAAACTTTATAAAATTCAATTTTCTTTTCTAATCCTATAATGTCACGAAGCATAGAATGTGATGCATGTTTTGGATTCAAAAAATGTGATACTGTTTGAAAGCTATAGATGTTTTTCAATTAGCCTATCAATCAGGACTTTAGTCGTAATTCAAATAGAAAATGAATAATAATTACTTATTAAATTCAAAGTAAGACATAATTTATATTGGTGGAAATATGAGAATCTCCTTTAAAACCCCTTTTCATTTCATCAATTTTGGGTTTAAAAAAAGTCGTCAGTCACATACCCATCATATTGCCACTTTTTAGCCCATCATGATCCTGCACATACCCATAAATGAAAATGCTATACTAAGAACTGAGAATGCAAATAAAATATGGTATTGTATGCCCCCCACTTTAAAGGAATTGCTAACACCATCACTGTGAGAAATTTCTTTAAAATAGAAGAGAATATGAGAGTGTATTTGAAAATCCCTATGCCAAGTCATATTTTTTTGATAAGATGCATCATGAAGAAAGAGAATATGTCAAAAGCAAGTCAATCTTAAGACATGTTTTCCACATCTCAAGCTTGCTCTTATACATTCATGAAAGGTTAACGATTAGTCAAAAGATACAATGACAAGTGACATATAGGGATAAGGTTGTCGAACCCCTTGCCCCCACTTAGTGCAAGACAAAGGTGAGCCCAAAATGGATGACAATATGTTGCCCCTTGCAAGGGATTTGAAACATGTAATAGTGATAATGCGATGATCCTACAACTATTACATGGTAATCAGTAGCAACTAATGTTATTTATGTATTGATTTAGGATGTAACAAGGTTAAAGGTTTCTTGGAAAAATGGTTGGTGATAGTATGTAGGTTGAGTGAAGGTTTGTTGGATGGGTTGATGGCCATGAAAGGGAAATCATGAAGACTATGATTTGGAAGAATGAGGTTAGGTATAGTGTGAGCTTGTATAGGGTGATGATTAAGGGTTGAATTTGTTGGAGTACCAAAAGTGAGGATAGGAGGCTGTATTTGGTTGTCGGTTGTCACTAAGATATCATTCTTGTGTGCCATAATATTGATCCTAGGAGGAGACCTAATATGTCATAATTGTATTTGGAAAGAAAGCTTCATCACTCATAGGAGAGGCATCAAGAGAAGGATAACTAGGAGTTTCATGGTTACCAATGATGGGATCAAGGAAGGGAGAAATAATTTGTTCATGAGTGTCATTACCAATATCTTCTAACACTAAACTTTATTTTGCATGTGTAGAGAAGATAGTAGGATAAGAAAAGGGTGGATTGTCATGATTATCTACATCAACATGTCCTATAATTTTTTCATGGGTGGGGGAAGTAGGATTTTCATAGCTCTCAATCATATCCTCCACACAAATGTGTTTATCATGATCATTCAAGATTGTATCTATATCCACTAAAGGATTGTCACAAGTAGGGGAGGCATTGGGAGATGAAAGGGGAGTTCATAAGGTAGTGACAACAATTTCATATTTGTGTGTCATAATGTTGTTGCAAGGGGAAGGAGAAGGAAGACAAGCAAGGCTTCCATGATCTTCAATGATTGTGTATTCTTTCATCAAGATACCTTCATTACCAATGGGAGAGATATCAGGAGAAGAACAATGATGATGATCATGATTATCAATGCTTGCATCATCTTGGGGAAAATATTTAGTGGATGATTTAGTAGAGAGGAAGTCATCTAAGGCTTCATCTAACATTGAGAAATCATCACTACTAAAGGGCTTGGATGTGATGTGTGTTGTAATTGGTTCTTTTGATGTTTGTGTTTTTGTGTTTTCATTTGCTAATGTTTGCTCAATGTAATCTAATCTAAAAGGACTATGAACTAATGTTGAAAATGAAACTTGAAAAATTCTAAGTGCCATGAATGTAAATGATGCTTATTTGCAATATAAAGAAATAGGATAAAATGTAACTTTGCAGAGTGCAAAAAAAGTAATTTTTTGATTACACTATATAACAAACTGAAAATGAAATGGTGCAAACAATGCATGAAATGAGCTATTTTATGCTAAATATCATAAAATGCATGCTAAAAAAATGCAACTGACTGATACATACAAGTGAAGGCACCAAACAGAAGCCAAAAAACAAAGTCTAAAATGCAACCTTGTCAAGTGTTTGATCAATTTGAACCTCAAGATGCACAATATGGGTTATTAGGGGCCTATTAGTGATGATGTAAATTTCAAATAGGGCTTGGGACACAAAAATCAATGTGAAAGTGTGATTAAATAGACTTTACAACACTAAAATGAGGTCCACATAGACTAGGAATGCACAAGAACCAATGTGAATGTACAAAACACATTACAACACTAGTTTATCATTAAGTTTAAATTAAGAACCTTCTAGATTGATGTAATGATGTTATTAAACATATTTATAATGTTGAATTATGGAGAAATACATTTATTAGGTCTAGAAAAGTGTGAAAGTCCTTTACAAGAATTTACAACACCTTTACAAGATGTCATTAAAAGCATGTTATTCAATTTATAAGGGTCCAAGACCTAGTGTGGATGCATAAAATGCCTCACAACACTAGATTAATGCTTTATTAAGTCAATTTATCATGAATTAATCCCATGTCAAGAAAAGGTTTATTTTTTCTATGGCACAGATCAATACGAGTGGGGACAGCCCTCGCCCATTCGTATGACTAGATCATGGGTAGAAACCACAACATGCATCAATACCCATGGTCATGGAGGATCTAGCACATCTTCCATGCCCCCTGCATAGGATGAGGTTGATGTTTCTCATCCTACCAAAGATATAGGTGATGATATGTTATTTATGCATATGCTTTGTGTTAATATTTATGCTTTATATATATATATATCATGATGTGTACTGATTGTGTATTGTTTCTATCTTGCAGGAGCTATGAGAGATTGGTGAGATCTCTATCAATAGGAAACTACAGAGATAGTGCTAGAATATATTGACGAGGATGTGACAGACTCAGACTATGTGCTCCCACCCATTATAGATTAGGACCCACATTCACTTAGGCCATTTACGAGACTGTGGGAAAGATATGAGAATTTGAGGAGGTGAGTCTGCTGAGCCAATGTTGCAACAAAGGCATAGTCTTCCCGAACCCCAGTAGAGTTCGAGAGACTAGAGTCATAGATAGCTCAACTACATGTGGAGAGGGATCAAATAGTAGGAGCACATCAAGAGGCCCTTGGATAGATACAAGGCTTATATTTTTCACTCAGATTCAATGGATCATGATCACTACCACATACTACCATCTCCCAATGTATTGCTACCGGACCAGTGTGAGTACTAGATCCCAAGGGATCTTGTAGTCATAGACCTAAGTGATATTGTATATATTGATGACATGCACATAAAACTTTAGATATACATTAGAATTTGATTTTTTATTACTTATCTTTATGTGTGAAATGTTAAATGGAAATATGATTAATTAAATAACCTTTATAAGATTACTTAATTAATGTCTTCATGATTTAACATATCTGATGTGATCTAATTAAAACTTACTATAGTTTCTTTTAGATGCAACATGGTGATTAATTATGCTATGCTAAATTACATGCAACTATAATCTAACATAATACACAAGATGAATTTTGAATAGTATGAAACCTAAAGTAATCATAAATTAAATAATCACTTTAGTGCTCAAGACACACACATAACTATTTTTCAAGAATGAAGCAATGTGAAAGCATATAGGATATAATCTGATAGCTCTAACAACAATGATTTATCATTCATACTATTCAAAGGGATTAGACATAATACCAACATAGATGTGTGGCATCGATAGGGTCTTTGATCTTAGTTTTTAGATCAGAAATGTAATAAGTAGAAAAACACAACACATAGAACAATGAACACAGTATTTTACTCTAGGAAAACCCTCCTACTCGAGGGAGAAAAACCCAACAAGATATTCTCTTATAAATAAAAAATTATCAGGCCCTAGAAAGGTCGAATACAATACAATGAATCTGCACTTATATATGGTGAAATTTCATGAATACACAAAGTATTTGACTCTTCTCCTTGATGCTAATCTACTACTTAGAAAATTGACCTGCTGCTGAAAGAATTTGAACTTGGAATGATTTGATTTTTTATTTGAGAAAAAATATCTCTTGAAGCTATAAAACACTAAAATTTGAGGGATGTACCATCTGGTTCTTTTAATGTGTAAATTCTAGATCCATAATTTTTATTGATTATGTAGGGTCCTAACCAATTAGGACTGAATTTTCCTTTTTCAACGTAGTCTATAGTAGCATTTTGTTGATTTTCATACAAGACTAAGTCACCCTTATTAAATGTCTGAGGAATGACATGATTATTATGTTTGCATTGTAATTGCTTAGTGTAGGCTTGGAGATGCTCAAGAGCGTTAATGTGTTGTTCATCACGCATCTCAAGCTGGTGTAATCGTTGTTCCTTATAGGTTTCATTATCGATAAGACCTTGAAGAGAAATCTGTAATGTAGGGATTTCTAACTCCAAGGGCATGATTTCCTTAGTACCATAGCAAATATTATAGGGTCTGGTTCCTGTAGATAATTTGATGCTTGTTCGATAGGCCCATAATGCATATTGTAATTGTGTGTTCAGATCCTTGTGATGTTTGTTAACATTTTTCTTTAGGATTTGTTTGATAGTCTTATTAGTGATTTTGGCATGACCATTAGATTGTGGGTAATATGGTGTGGAAAAGTGATGTTGGATATGAAATGTGTCCAAGAACTTTTGCACATCATTTTTCTTAAATGGCGTCCCATTGTCAGAAATTATTGCGGAAGGGAGTCTAAAGTGAGCAAAAATTTGTTCCAATATGAAACAACATATTACATCATTGGTCATGGATCGAAGGGAATAGCTTCTACCATTTTGTAAAATAATTGGTTGTTGTAATGATAAACACATATCCAACAAAAGAAGGTGGTGATATTTTTCTAATTAGATTCAATCCCCACACTAAGAACGGCCAAATAGGGATTTGGTCATAGAGCTCATAAGCAAGAGCATGAATCAAATTGTTGTGTTCTTGACATTTGTGACATTTATTAACATATGAAAAGCAATATTTTTCCATATTTCTCCAGTAGTATCCCATACGAATGAGTTTTTGCACTAAGGATCTTCCTCCAAAATGACCTCCACAAGTGCTCGCATGAACCTATTCAAGTGCAATAGTGATTTCAGAATCCCTAAACATCTAAGTAAAATGTCATTAAAGGATCTTCTATACAACACATCGGCAAGCATGATGTGTTTTATTGCTAATTTTTATAAGTGATTTTGGGTGTTTGTTTTTGTTGGCTCAGGAATGGTATCATCTTTTAAATAATTATTTATTGTATCATACCATTCACTTGAATGGTACCATCTTTTAATTCTCACCCCTATCAAAAACCAACCTATTGAAAGAACCAATGTCCTTCCACCCACATTTACCTTTTTCATACCATTACAGCAAGCATAGCCTTCTCCTTACAAGTAGAAAAATGTGGATACCCTTGGGGTCTACCTGATTACAAACAATGTTACTAGTATTTTTCTTAGTTTTTTTTAGTATATTACTGCTAGTGTAATCCTGGTCATTTTGTATTGTATTATCAGGCACAAACTAAAAACTATTATCATCACATGACAAATCTCCATATTGAAAATAACACTCCTTGTGTGCATTTTATTGTCATGCTCTACAAAAATACCTTCCAACTAATCTGTAAATTGGAAGTGTTCATACTCTTGTAAGTAGATGGCATCATGATAGTCATCTTTATTTTCTACACCTATTTCAAATGTGAAACATTCATAAGAAATACCCTTGGAGAGCTCAACAATGTGTTCCTTTGTTTTCTTAAAGTCACATTCTAATCATGTGAGATAAATCATCAAAATTCTCAAAGAGTGGATTGTCTCTACACCAATAAGTGTCATCATTTCTCATCTCTAGTGAAGACTGAGGCTCATCAAATAATTTATTTTCCATCAAATTCATTTTTTACATGAGAGCCTCAGCCTCCTTAGCATGAAGATCCAAATCCTTCAAGTCATCATTACACTCAAAATCATTGCAATCACTAGAAGAGAAGATAGACACACTTTCAACTTCATTCCCACCTTCATATTGTTTAGTACAAACATCAAGAATTTATGTCATGTTCACATGATTTGAGATGTCATGGTCAGAAAGATCTTCAATCTCCATAACATTATCAACCAAAATTAGTGGCTTCAAATTCTCATCATAATGCATAACTTGATCATCTGAGAATGAACTTATGTCATCAACATGTCGCATGCTAATGTTATCCTCATTTGATGAAAAACTTCCTAACTCTACTCCATACAAGTTACTATGACTAGCAAAATAACAATTACCATGATCAACCTCATAAATTGAATGTTCATGAATAGGCCCAATGATACCAGGCTCACTATTGACAAAATTTTCAACCCTGGCAATATTGTAATCAAAATTACATGGTTCTAGCACACTGAATGATGAATACATTATCTCATTATCAATCTTTCCTTCAAATATATTACCATATTTTTTTGAATCATAAGACTGCATATGGACCCTCTTTGTGGTCTCATCACCAGAACAACTAGTAGTTCCATTACAAGGTGTTATATGCCCAACATGTAAAAAAATTTCCATCTCTTTATCAGTTGCCTCATTTAGTGCATTTAAAATTTCTTCATGAATGTAATCCATAGGTTGATACACCACATTATTTGGATGTTCACTAACATCTTCTTCATTAACATGAGGAGTAATCATAGCTTGGTTAAATCTTCTTCACTCATCATTATTTGAATCATGGCCCACAACGGGGCAAGTGTGATCAACATTATGGAATGATGTATAAGCTAAAACAATAGGGGTGTAAATGCTCTGATATTCATTCCTTTCATCAACATTTGGTGTCTCAGAGCAGCAAACACTTGTATTCAAATGACCCTTGTGTATTCCATAGTTCTGGTTGTTTTCAATGTTCATGGCTATCCCATATGCCTGATGTAAGGTTTTTGGATTTTTATCTCTCAGCATATAGCTCATTTTTCTATCAAAATATCCCAAATAAACAACCAAACATACTACATCACTTAACTTTAAGAGCTCAGGAATATCCCTTAATGTTTTAGCAAATCTTCTGTTAAATGTTGGAACCATCTCGTCCTCTTCTTTCTCAATGTTCATAAATTTATCAAGCAAAGAATTATCATTTATTCTTTCACCAAACTACTCTATGAGCACTATTTTGAACTCATTCCAAGAATATACAAAGCATGCTAGTAAATCAGAGAACCAATCTCTTGAATCTCCTTTTAGAGACTGAACAAACAACCTCATGATCACATCATCATGATCTACCTCAAAGTCATCCATTAGATTATTGAATTCTTGTAGATTATTTTTTGCTAATTTACACTTTGTACCATTGAACTTTGGTAGATATTCCCTGATTTTAGATGGAATAACATTTGGGTAACCATTAATCCCAATGAAATTAATAGCTCTATTTTTTTCAGAGTTAAAACTTCTTCTACAACCTGACTCTAGGGTTGATTACAAACCATAGTTGCACACTAGATTATACCAAGGTATATATATTGATGATATACCCTCTTATACCCTTAAAATATTTTTATAACAGCATTTTCAATTATAAAAGGTTCATCTCAATTCTTTTTCAAAAATAATTTATACCTCACATCATAGTAGATTTTGCAACTTAATAATATAGAAGTATACAGAATTACCCCTCCCTTTGTTAGTGCTTATTCACTAAATAGGGAACCAAATTTTTATGAATTTCCCATGTGGTTGTGGTATGCATGATTTGTGAAAACAAAAATATGAAGAATAACTAGATATATTGCAGTTGTTGTAGAATTTTCTTCCTGATTGGAAGTATTGTAGATCTGAAATTATTTTTGAATATTCAATAGGTTCTTTTAGAAATATTTTCCACTTCTTTTCATAGAGGACTAAACTTTGAATGGTATGAAGTTCCTTTGAGTATGAAATTCCTTTTGGGTCCTCTCCCACAGCATAATCACACATAAATTCTTTGACACCACTGTAATAGAAATACTTCCAGGTCTTAATATCTGAACCAGATGTCCAGATTCACCTAACTCTTGACTCTATGATATAACAGTCTACAACTGGAGATTCAAATCTTTTCCCCATTAAAGTCACCATTTTTGTTGGTGATTTTTCTAGTAGAACCCCATAGTTCTCTAAAGAGTAGCCAACTCTTATAATGAAGAAACTACAAGCTTAATGGCTAACACAATGAGTTTAGGATTTTGTGATCCTTACTCCTTAACTTCATGCTCTGTGAAACCTAGGAGGGTGATCCCAATTATGTTTCTGTGAAATGTATTCAATTAGTAACACATTTATACATAGATTGATTCCTATTTATTGCAAATAAAACCCATCTCCCTGAAGATTTGGAATCTTTAAGTGAATGACTAATTACTTGCTAAGAATCAGAGATATTCCTAACCCACGCTATTCTTGAAAAGATTTTAAATGTATATTGTTCTTATTTTAAGTTCATGGCTAGGTGTTCTATTTGCTCATTTTTATGCAAGATTTTCTAATAAACTGACCATTGTCTCATCAATTGGAGCAACAAAGTCAAATATGTAAGAATCAGTAATATATGAACTACTCAATTTAAAGATAGGTTGACTATTTTCATAATGCTTTGCATTTATGAAAATTGACAATGGCTTAAAAAACTCACTCCTTACAAATCCTAAGCAATTCCTTACAAAAATTTATAACCCTCTTCAAGCATTTTAATCAACTCTCTGAGTTAAAGCTGAAAACATAATCATACATTGAGATGTAACAATTGAAGATAAATGATAACACCAATGTTAGTATTTTCATTCATAACTTCTGAGAAATATACATAGGAGAGTATTTGTTTCCAAACTAAGATTTTTTTTTATATCAGTAGTTTCTCTAGAACTAATTAAAGACTATTACATACAGGATTTCATACCCAAGACAATATACTAGCCTATTTATCCATATTCTATTTAAAATGCCTTTCCTTAGCTTAGCTATAACCCAAAAACCTATTAAGACTTAAATATCTAACCCCCTATAATGAGCCCATAAATCCCTTTTATAGAATAAGGGAGCAACAACCATCAAGCTCAATTACATTTACATTTAATCTCATTTCAAGATCATTTGCACTAGAATTTGAGATGTCTTCAGTTAGTTACATGCAATCATTGCAAAAAAATGGAAGAGTAAAAGACCACATTCCACATCCTTTTCATGAAGGCATGCTAGTTACTCAAAAGGTAGTTTGTTGCAGCAGTGTTGAATCCTAATCCTTATTGACCAGAGAAGATTCTCCACTCATAGCCCCAGCAAAAAAATGCATACTACCTAGAAGAAACCTACATGCCGCTAACTTTAGGAAATCTGACACTTCTCCATTACACCAACCCAAATAATTTCTACATAAATGATAGAAACAGGAAATCACATGAATTATGAATATGAAAATCCTGTAAAAAAGGCCATGGTGTAATAAAAAAATGGAGAAAAGTCATCACTCTGAGTCATCGGCCTCAGAGGATACTAGCTCACACCTTGCTTGTGATGGAATAGGAGGAATCGTCACCACCTCCTTGTCAGAATCATTAGATGGTACCAGGGAGAGGTAATAATAATCGCTCTCTGGTTCAATGTCACCTTCACTGTCCTAAGGGCTATCAGAAACCTCACTAGGAGAATTTCATCCTCCTAGATAAGCCTTATGATACTTGCATTGTTTCTTTGCCTTCTTTTCATACACCACTAGGCTTTTTCCTTTGAACTTGACTAGTTCTTTTGAAACAGTTTGGCTCCTTAGGCACTAGTTACTCTTGACACCATACTTCTTGAATTTCCTACGTCCCCTTCTACTCTTTGGTCTATCAAGAGCTCCATGTGTTTCAACTTCATTCTTAGGATCATTCTTGTTGGATGTTGTGGTTGTGTTGCTAATATATGGTTGTCATTGATGTCAACACTATTAGCATAAACCTATTTGAAGTTGTATATGTTGAGGATATTGAGAAAATTGTAATGAGTTGCAGGATGTCAGTGGTTAAGCAAAGTTCAATATGGTGGTATCTTTTGTATGTTGAAGATCAGAGTTTTTGCACTAAATGGTTTTTTTTTTAGTGTATCTAGTTTATCCATGTCGAGTTTTAGAGATCTGCATGAAGAGTTGATCGAGTTATGAAGATTTTCATTCAGACAGTTTTTTTGTTTCTTCAATTAGTGTTGTTGATTGAAGATGATGCCATTTTTGTTAGTTCATTTGTTGTGGATGCTTCTCTATTGATTCTTAATGTGTGTGTATGCTTCTAGATCATGCTCTATCTTTGTTTCATGTCTGCATTGATCGTTCTGATAGTGGTTGGAGATTTTCTTTTCCGTGTTCATGTTTTTCATGTTCTTGGCCGACATGGTGTTGAAGCGTGTTGTGGATCTTCAAGGAGAATTTAATTGAAGTGTTTTCATGTTGAAGATGTTGATTTAGGCCATC
>VDFB02067208.1:0-10231 GCA_007258455.2 Sequoia sempervirens
TTGTCGTTTGTATGGTGAGGATAAATATTCGATGAGTTTTTGGATAGCTACAGGAAACGTCTCTATTATGGGCCGTTCTGCGTTTCTAAGGCCTGCAACTGATTTTTCTCCCTTCGGTAGATATTATTGCGTCGTTTGAAACTAAAGTGTTGTTTGTTCTCCTATTTAGGGAGCTAAATTGTTTTCTCTGCCTTCGGTGGATATTATTGCATCCAAAAAATTATAACAGCTTTGAACAAATCAAAAGCTATAATTTTTTATACAAAGTAAATATTTTTCATTTATTACAAAGTTTAGATGTAAAAATTTTAATCAAAAATATTTTAAAATGATTTATCGAGCATGTGATTCCAGCTCTGTTCAGAAAATATTACAAATATAAAGCATTTTAAATTAATAAAATATTTAAAATAGTAATAGTATTTATTTTCATGGCTTCATATGCATCTCCACTAGGCACGAGCCGTGACCTTTGTGAATATTTGCTGCACCGGAAACAACTGTCTTCAAAATTTTCAGCATAATGATAGTGGTAGGTAGTTTATATTAGTTTGTTCTACATGAATCTTAACTGTAATTTTTTTGTATATTCAATGGAAATATTCATGTTAATTTTTTCATTGATATCTATAGAATCAAGGTTCATTGTTTATAGGCCCATTTTTTTCTTCATTTCTAAACACATTGACTCTATTCCCAATGGAAAAGGTATTTCTACATATGGGTTCAAAACACAAAAGCACACTTCCTTTTGAGAGTTACCATAGAACCTTTATTATACAAACTCATATGTCCATACTATCATAAGAATTGCCTATATAGAATCAAGGATTCATGTGAGCTACCACCTTTATCACTCATAATGTCTTTATTTATGTTTGTCTTCACCCAGTCATGTATGATTGTATCATATCTGTGTTATAGTTACAACCAATATTGTGACTATTCAAAGAGAGGCATCTCAATAAATACACCTATAAAAATAATGACACAACAAATTATAAAGAAATATATGCCACAAATAAGAAAATGTGGTGTACCACCAATCAAGTGTATGAGAAACCAAATAAATAGAATAAGAAAACCAATTTAAGATCTAAGAAAAAGTATAGAAAGTGAAAAAGGGCATATTTTAGTGGAAAAATAAATAGCAAAGTACCATAGAAAGAATAATGAACTCCAATGATCATGGCATATCATCAAACCATTGTTTCGACTAAGAAGCAAGGTGAGGTTGATCTGGAAGAGGCAGATTCCAGAAACAAAATTCTAGTGGACCCAGGAGGAAAGGATATTCCAGCTGCTAAAACTATGGGTTCCCCTGGCGGTCAAAAAAGTGAAAAATCTAAAGGCATGGTGGGGACCGTTGGTGAAACTGGAGGCAATCGTAAACCTTGGGCTTCTCTATTGGGGGTTAAACCAAACGTTAAGTCAACCTTCCCTCCAGTGCAAAATATCTCTATCCCAAAGAAAAGTAAGTTTGCAATCACTATGCCTAATCTATTAATTGATCATAACATTGCTTTAATGGAAAGAACCCTAGTGGTAAATTTATGGGCCCTAGACCAAATATTGAAGTGGTTAGGGAGTTTGTCAAAAAAAATGGAGAACTTATGGAAAATTTTTAGTAGTGACGCTCCCAAAGGGCTTTTTTGCATTTGAATTCACCTGCAGCGAGGATATCTTGGCTGTAAGAAGTGGCGGTCCATGGGTAATAGGGAAATCTTCCCTGGCTCTTAAAAAATGGTCTTCAAATTTGGACTTATCGGATTCTATTTTTGAGAATGTCCCAGTGTGGGTTAGACTCCCAAGTCTCCCCTTGGAGTATTGGAATGAAGATATATTTTATGGCATTGTGAACTCTTTTGGAGAGCTTCTTTCTATTGACTCTATGACAGGTGCTAGAAAGAGGTTGGTATTTGCAAGAATATGTGTGGGGGTCTCTCAAAATGCTGACCTTCCTTCATCAGTCGAGATTCTTTCAAAGTTGGGATCTTGGTTGCAGGCTATTGAGTTTGAAACTATTCCATTTGCTTGCTTCAAATGCAGAAAATCTGGGCACTGGGCTAAGAAATGTCCTTTAAATGCCATCAAAGAAAAGGAGAAGCCATTTGGAACTTCAAAATCTTTATGGAGAAAGAAATCAGAAGGGGAATTCCTAGAGAATAAAGAGTTTAATGTTCATGGTATCTTAAAAGAGGCTAGTTGTGACATGGGGAATAAGTGTGTGGTTCCCCAGGAACATCAACGTAAGGAATTTGAGGACACCTTGATAACTAAGAAAAAAGAAGCAAGTGCGGGGAAGGCAGTTGGTGAAGAAAAGCATAGCCAGGATGTAGGTCATTTATGCCAAGAGAAGTGCCCAACTGAGAATATTGAAGGAAATCCAGGCTTGGAGGACATACCTATCTAGGGTTTGTCCTTGGTAAAGGACTCCTATGATAATCTAGGCCAAGCTACTGAACTTTCAAGTGATTATTCAACCTTTCATTTGAATGGCCTCATGGATAATTTACCCTGGGAGCAAAGACATCTAACTGATAAGGAGTGGGAATCTAGTAAAGAAATGGAAATTCAAGAAGATACTAATAGAGAGGAGGTCTTATCCAAGAAAAAGAAGAAAAAAGATAAACAATGGAATACTCCAAGTTCTATCTCCACTAGGTCAAGACCCAAGGCAGATTGTGGAGCAACAAAGAACTCTCATGGAAAAAGATCAACTAAATGGAAAAGAGAGCATAACAGTTTTTAGGATATTGTGGATGGCTTTCAGAAAACCATTCGAGAGTTTCTCCACTCCCCTGGAAAATCATGAAGATCATGTTGTGGAATATCAGGGGACTTAATAATCTGCATAAGCAAGATGTACTCCACAATTTTGATAGAAATCATAAGCCAGATATTCTCCTTATTCAGGAAACAAAAATGTCGAAGGAAAAAGTGGAAAAGATGAAACTCTTTCAGTATTGTAGTATACATGGCAATAACTCAAATGGTGCTTCAGGAGGTATTTCCACTTTCTGGAATAGTCACATAATCAAAGGGGATCTAATTTTAGAAGGATCGAACCACATTGCTACTAGATTCACCCACATTAGGGACAATTTCAACTGGATTCAGTCAAATATCTATGCTCCCAATGGAAAAGGTACCAAAAAATATTTTTGGTTGGAGTTGGCCACTTTCCAAAGGATTTTTGACAACGATTCTTGGGTTGTCATGGGAGACTTTAATACCCCCTTACTGAATGAAGAAAAAACTAGAGGATCCCAGATCAATGCAAAAAGTAAGGAGGATCTTTAGAACTTTATCAATAATCAGGCGTTGATTGATCTAGATTTGCAGGGCGCTTCCTATACCTGGTTGAATTGCATAAATGGTATGGACTTGATCCAGGTTAGATTAGTTAGAACTTTAATTTCTAACCAATGGTTTTTAAACTATTATTGTTCTCTTAAAGCCCTTTCAAGGATTCGATCTTACCACTTTCGCATAAGTTTTGTTGAAAATCCTTTAAAGATAAAGAAAAATACCCCCTTCAGAGTTGAAAAAATGTGGCTTTCCCATCCTCTTTTTAAAGAGGAAATTAGGAAAATTTGGAACATTAATATCTCTTAGACAACTATGTTTAGAGTTGCCAAAAAACTTAGGGAAGTTAAATTCAATTTTAAAAAATGGAAAAAAGAGTCTTTTGGTAACATTTTTAGGATTAAAACTGATCTTCAGATGGAGTTAAAACTGGAAAATAAAACCCTGTGAAGGAAGGATATTTTGAATGATACATGGAAAAAAGAGAGTGAGTTCTTATTGGCGATGCAAAGATTATCATCATTTCTAAAAGAAGCAGGAGTTCTTTAGAGACAAAGATCTAGAGGTTTATGGTTATATGTAGGTGAAAAAAAAATTAGGTACTTTCACTTGTCGGCCTCAAAACACAGGGTTGTTAACAAAATCTCTCTTATTGAAGCTGATGGTAACCGATATGAGGAGGAGGAGGACATTAGAAGGCAAGCTGTTATTTTCTTCAAAAATCTTCTTTCTGAGAATGAGGAAAATAACCAAAATAATCAAGATCATTTGATAGAGGCTATACCTAATGTAATTAATCAGGAAGATAACTCTAAGTTGATTGCTATTCCATCTAGTGAGGAAGTTAGGAAGGTTGTCTTTTCCTTTGAAGGGAGTAAAGCTCTAGGTACTGATGGGTTTCCTATGTTCTTTCAACAGTTTTGGGAGATTATTGGAGAGGATGTGGTGAATGTTGGTAAAGAATTTTATGGGTCCAAAAGTCTCCTAAAAGAGTTAAATGCTACTTTTCTAGTTCTGATTCCTAAGAAGCATGGCGTGGTGGACTTTGATGCTTTCAGACCTATCAACCTTTGTAACTCTATCTACAAAATCATCTCGAAGGTTATGAATTCAAGATTTTTAATTCTATTGCCAACTCTAATCTCACCTCAACATAATGGATTTGTCCCTGGTAGATAGATCCTTAATTCTATAGTCACAATACATGAGAATATTCATTCCTTGGTTGAGTCAAAGACTAAAGGTTTCCTCTTAAAGCTTGATATATGGAAAGCCTATGATAGAGTTGACTAGAAATTCTTGTTTAAAATTTTAAAGGCGTTTGGGTTCAGCAACAGTGTTCTTCAGCTGGTGGAGCAGATTGTGTCTACAACTTCAATCTCTGTTATGGTTAATGGATCTCCCTTGATTTTCTTTCAAAGCTCCAGAGATCTTAGACAGGGAGATCTTATTTCTCCTATTTTATCTACTATTATGGTGGAAAGTCTTGGAACAAATTTGAAAAGGCTGATACATCAAAGATCCTTGTTGGTCTTAAACCGTCTTCTAGCAATTTGATCTGTTCTCGTCAACAGTTCATTGATGATACCATCCTCTTGGGAAAATCTACTGTTTCAGAGGGAAATTCTTTGAAAAAACTGCTGGATGCATATGGAAGGGCGTCTAGCTAGCTGATTAACAAACAAAAAAACTCTCTTCTTTTCTAATACTCCTAAACACATACAATATAAAATTTCTAGAATCCTAGGTTGCAAGGTGGAGTCTTTACCTGCCACCTATCTAGGTTTACCTTTAAGCCTTAAACCCCTGGAGTCCTTTTGGATTTCATTGGTTGAGAGGTTTAGCAAGAAACTTGCTAGATGGAAAGGAGCTCTGCTAAGTCAAGCCGGTAAATTACAACTCCTCAAAGCTACTCTTCAAAATCTGTCGATTTATGCTTTAAGCCTTTTTAAAATCCCTACCAAGTTTGTGGATGCTATTGAAAAGATTCAAAAAATATTTCTTTGGTTGGGTGTTGAAGAAAGAAAAAGGTTTCCTTTAATAGGGTGGGATCTAGTGTGTAGACCTAAAAAGGCCAGTGGTTTAGGCCTTAGAAAAGTTAGGATGGTTAACAAGACTCTTCTTGCTAAACAAATTTGGAGACTATTTTCGTCCTCAAGGGAATGGACTAAAATCCTGACAAGCAAATATTTGGAGAATAACATATCTCTTATAATCATGAGGGAATCCCATCTTCTTCCCAACGGCTCAACCTATTGGAATAACTTCATTGCTGGCAGAAAAGTGGTTGATATAGGAGTGGGTTGGCAAGTCAGGAGTGGAAACCAAACAAGATTTTGGGATGATAGATGGTTGTTCAAGGAGCCCCTTGAAAAAATTGAACCTTTTTACGAGTGGGCTGAGATTTGTAAAGCTCTCTTTGGGTTGTATGTTAAATATTATTGGAACAATGGAAAATGGGTGGATCTAGGTCTTGTTAGTCAAGTTCTTTCTCCTGTTCAATCCTCCCTGTTGGCTAGCAAATTTTTCCATGATCAAATGGAAGATTGTCTTGTTTGGAAAGATGAACCCTCAAACAACTACTCTGTTCCATCGACTTTTACTAGGCTATCTTTAGCCTAGGTTCCCCTCCATTTTTGGTCAAATGCCTAGATCAAACACCTCATTCCCAAAGTCAATATCTTCTTTTGGATCCTTCTTCAAAACAAAGTGCTCACAGTTGATAACCTTTGCACGAGAGGTTTTCAAATACCCAATAGATGTTATCTCTTGAAGATGGAGGCAGATTCAGTTTGTCATTTGTTTCTTCATTACCCATTTACTGCCTCGATTTGGGAAAAATTCCTTTGTTATTGGCATTTATCTTGGGTGTTCCCCTTGTCAATTGAAGACTTTTTCATCCAATGGAAATCCCCTACTCACAACCCAGCACTACAGAAGCTGTGGGATTTTTCCTTCCCTCATGTTGCTTGGGGTCTTTGGAAAAATGAAACAATAGAATTTATAGAGATAAGGAATCTTCAGAGATCATAATGTTTGATAAAATAATCAGATTAATGAAGAATTTTGAAAATACAATCCCAAACCCAAGTTGTAATGGCCAGAGAGAAGTGAAGCACATTCTTCCTATGATCTAATGATTACTAAGGAATGGAAAATTAGTTATGATATTTCCTATGCTCCTAAAAATTCTAAGAAGGATAGGGAGGGAGTCTATTGGACTTTCCTGCCTAACAGTTGGATCAAAGCCAACTTTGATGGGGTGACTAAAGGAAATCCTAGTGCGGCGAGATGTGGTAGAGTTATAAGGGACTCTTTTGGAAATTTTCTAGGTGTGATTGCTACCCCCCTTGGCTTACAAACCAATCACTTAGTTGAGGTTTTCATAGCTTTTCATCTAATAAATTTGGCTCATAGTCTAAATTTTAAAAACCTCTAGCTTGAAGGGGACTCAAAAAATATTATTGAGTGTCTTCTTTGTAGGTCCTCCCCCCTTGTGGACCATAAATTCTTGGATTGATGATGCTATTTCGACCTTAGCTATGTTTGATAATATAAAAAATATCCCATTCCTATAGAGAATCCAATGTTGTGGCAAACTTTTTTGCGAATGAAGGGGTTAAAAGTAAAGGTCAGTGCACATGGCTAAATATCAATGATTTAGGTGTTCATGTCTAAGCCTTGTTGAACTATGATGCATCACACGGGAAAGATGTGTGTCACTTCAATCATAATGATGGAAAGGGGTAAGTACATCACTATCACTAGATTGCATGGGGTTGAGCTAATTAGCTTTTCTTGTAAGCTATCTCAACATGCTTTGTGGCCTCATAGGTTTGGCAGGACCATTTTGAACCAAGATTTTGTTTCAATTTGCATCATTGTGCTTGCTAAAATGGGAGGAGAAAGAAAAAGAGTTGATTCAGACAACTTCGAGATGCACAAAAGAAATACTAAAGTGTGGAAAAAAGTTATAAGTGAGGGTTTACTCCCTTTTCTGGAAAAACTCCATGGGTCTAATCAGGAAGCTACAAAGCTTTTTGAGAAGAATCGGGACAATGGGAAAATAACCCTTTTTGGCAGGAAAGTTAAGCTTGATGAAAATATCATTGCTGAAGTGACTGGTATGTCCACTGAAGGACACAAATTTTTCTAGGACAGGAATTTCTCTAATGAAGCGGTGGTCATATTTCTGAAGAAAGACAAGGAAAAATTGAAATTGGTGAAATTTTTGAATAGTTACTTCGAGACCGACACCATTAAACCTCTCCAGAGAAAATTTCTTTGCGTTATCATGGAGTATATTACCCTGGATGGTTAGTTCACTAGGGTCTACGGCTATCATTTTTCCTTGCTCAATCATTTTCGCTATAAGGTAAGGGTTTCTCTCCCCTACTATTTACTCTGTTACTTAAAAAAGAGTATGGAAGACCATAAGAAAAACCCTAAAAGATATCCGATATTACATACTAGTCTGATAAGATTAATTTTTGAACACTTCAAAAATCTATTGGCCCCTGCTTACTTGGATGCCTCTTCGATGTCTGAGGAGGATGACACTGAACCTAGTAGTTTGGGGAATAAACCAAATTTGAGTCTGGTAAGGACAGTCCTGGATCCGCCCTCTGTCTAGACTGGCATGAAAATCCAAATCCATAATGCCCAGCCTATGAAAGTTTGCCCTACTTTTGAGCCTGGATGTTCTACTCCCAAAGCCAAAGGTGTTGGAAAGAATCTCCCTGTTAAAAACCTTGTTTCGTATTCTAAAAATTCTCCTGACTCTAAGGATTCTAGTGCAAATAATATTTCTTCCTTTTCTATCCCGTCGATGGACAAAGATGTTAGAATTGGGCCCCTTGGAGCCTCTGACCCTGCTAAAAGTATCCTCAATCTTAATAGGGAACCTACTACTGATTTTCTAGGGATTGCGAGAAATAATGTTGTGGACCATTTCAGAATGTCAAAATGGGTCTTTCATGAAATTAGTGATCTGAAAATAAAAAATTGGCCCCTCCAAAGTAAATTGGAAGAGGTGAGAGCTAAGGTTTCAGCATTATGTACGAATGATGATGAGCATAATGAGAACATGATTAGTAGAGAGGTCCAGGACAATGCGGGGAAGGATAGAAGGATAGATATGGATTTGGAAAAGTAAAAAATGTTGTGAAGATAATTGCTAAATAGAATAATAGAATGGCAAGACATAACGCTATCATTATCAATGCAATGATTGAAAAACTAAATAAAGCTCAACAGGGGTCCTTGGTTTGTTTGGTTTGCAAGAGGTGAAGAGATAAAAACTAGGAGAGGGATATAGGAATTTGAGAGAGGAACAAGGATAATCTGAAAAGGAGGCACTATGCTGGAATGAAGTTCAAACTTTCAGAAAGGGAATTGTCCAAGATATCTGCGGAATCACGGAGGCAGGGGCCCAGGAATTGTGCAAAGAGACTCTATAATATTAGTTGTTGCCTAGTTTTTTTGGTTTTTGCTTCAGCTGGCTCTTTGGTTGTATTTCCTATTTTTTTTTGGATGGCTACTGTATTTTCTAGTTTTTTCTTTAGTTGTAGCCTGTTTAATTCATTGGATTTTTTGTCCTTTCTTTTCTTATGCTATAAACTTTGTGGTTTCGAGTCCCTATAAAACCCATTTTTTCCTTTATCAAAAATAAGTATAAAGGACAAACCATATGACACCCAACAATTTCAAACATAATATTAGAGCCCTATCCAGCCATTTATTCTCTATATGGGAGTAATTAAAATTGGCCAAGAGAAAAATTTAACCATTGGTCTCTCTCTTGAGTTCAAAATAGAATGAAGTAATGGCATAGTTCCTTTGTGAAACATA
Organism: Sequoia sempervirens; assembly: GCA_007258455.2. NCBI lineage: Eukaryota > Viridiplantae > Streptophyta > Pinopsida > Cupressales > Cupressaceae > Sequoia > Sequoia sempervirens. Next base: position 9,160 of record VDFB02067208.1, read on the forward strand.
GAAAATATGGTATGGACAAGTGTAAAATTGGTCCTTTCCAATCCTATGTGTAGGTGTGTCTGACAACTTTAGTTAAAAGATACTAATTCAAAAGTATGTGGATTTAATAAGCTTGTAAGGATAATAAAAAAAATCCTTCAATTAATATAAAGAGGAAATGAAATATAGAATAAACATTTGATCACAAAAAATAATCAATGGATGGCATATCCCAAAAAGATTTGGTCTAGAGATGCGAATCCAAGAAAGTGCACCATACTTTCAGAATAGGTTCAACATGGTAATTAAATCCCATGAAAGATAAAGTTTGTAATTGAGGAAAATAAAAATAGAACCCTAGGTCTAATGTGTAACCATAGGATTCAAATTTTGTATGGTATGGGAGTGTTCTTTTTTTATTGTTTAATTAATATGGAGATCAAAAATGTGTTCATATTGACTTTTATGCATGAAGGTGAGCCAATAAAACTTGGCTATGCATCTTTTAGAGCCTTGAAATAGATTGAATAAATTTAAATTAATTAACCTACCTAGAATATCTACCCTAATATGAAAAATGAAAGCTTCAAATGATTGATGGACTAAAATAGAGAATTGCAAACAAATCTAGGAAAGGTAGAGTGATGTGTAGCTATCTTGAAATTTTGATGTTAGTTAGAATATGAGGACAGGGTCACCCAAGGGTGTGTGAGTCCTCCTAGGGGTTTCTAGCTCTGCATGTGTAGTCCTTTGATGTCATATCTGATTTCCATGTTTTCGCTTGTAGACCTGTTGAATCACTGTCAAATAATTTTGTAGATGAGTTTCCATGAGTTGACAAGGTGTAGGGTTTTGAATGCAACATTGAATAATTTATCTTTAATGTTCCTTCAATCATCTTAAAACCTAAAATTTGCACATTCTTAGAGAGAAAAATTTTTGTGCCATTTATAGGCTTGTCTTAGTCAAATCCTATATTAGTGTTTCCACTTCCATAATAGAAATGTAAATGATACAAAGGTAAATGATAATAAGGAATGATGAATTAAAAAAATGTTACAACTTGCCACCCTTCAATGGCTTCTTTGAAGAA